>VXAY01002818.1:21364-41701 GCA_013399855.1 Oxyruncus cristatus | reverse complement strand
GTCTTTCTCCAACCTAAACCTCCCCTGACACACCTTCAGGCCATTCCCTTGGTTCCTGTCACTGGTCACCACAGAGAAGAGATCAGCACCTGTCCCTCCTCTTCCCCTCATGAGGAAGTTGTAACTGCACTGAGGTCTCCCCTCAGTCTCCTCTTCTCCAGGCTAAACAGACCAAGTGACCTCAGCCACTCCTCATACTGCTTCCCCTCAAGGTCCTTCACCATCTTCGTTGCCCTCCTTTGGACACTCTCCAATAGCTCAATATCTTTCTTATATTGCAGTGACTAAAACACACACGATACTGAAGGTGAGGCCACACAAGTGCAGAGCAGAGCAAGACAATCACCTCCCTCAATGGCTGGCAATCATCAACAAGTAAGAAATTTACAGGGTACATTTTGACTCCCAAAATGCAACATTTATTTCGACAGAATTACTCAAACAGTATAATAACGACAAAATAAATCTTTTAACCCACCTATGGATACAAAGCCCACTGATTTTAGAAAACAGTAAGAATTTTCTATTCACCCTCCTGGGCCAATACTTTGATACTATAAACTCCAGCATTCTTTAATCTCCATAAGGAAATATTTTAATCTTAAATCACGAAATTTTATATGACAGTTTGTATAAATCTCTTCCTCTTCCCTTTTGTTTTCACACTATCATAAAATACCATATCATAAATTCTACTGCCCCATTGTAAAAAAAACATGAAGATGAACATGCTTCCCCCACATATATATTTTGTTCTTATAGATTGTAGTACAGTTGCTTCATCATTCTATCATGAAATCATACAATCATAAAATTTTAAAATAAAAGCCACTACAGTTTGGTTTTTTTTTCACATATATCATATGACATTAAGTCAGTCTAAAATCTTGTAATATGCAGATTTAGCTCTGAGCATGAACAAGTCATAAAGTTAACATATTTGCCAAATAACTGCTGTCAAGAATGGTTTTACCAAGTGGACTCTGAAATGCAAACTGAGAGTAAATTAGATTTATGATAGATAAAATTTGGGCACCTGCTCAATTTTAGAACTTCCCACTTCGAAGGCTACTACAATTTCTTATAGCTCTGATGAACTTTAGAAGGCCACAACATATCCTCTGGTAAAGCATCTCCCCATATTTTCAACTCTTAAAACAGAGGCCATGGTTAGAGGCTCTACTGTTCTACTTTTTCACCACACAAGTTTAAAAATATTTTATGCAGCTATTTTAACTGAAATAATGATATATATTTTTTTTTAAGATTAGAGCTAGCCAATCAATTGTAGCTGCTTGAATCAATTCTTCAAGCTCGTGAAGTAGTTAACAAAATTTTCTTTTAAAGAGTGATGATAGCTATGCATGACAGATCCATCCAGAACTCTGCAGGAATAGCTTTTTGATGAAAAACTTAAATTTGTCATTAATCCTCCTGACAGATGAACACCCACACTCCAAGTGCTGTTGAAATTGGATATGGTCTTTAAAGAAAGTTCCGTCTTCTTTAACTGTTTCACTGCCTTCATCCACAGTATAAAATATTGTCTTTACTCCCTCTACCCTGCCTGCCCAGGCAGAGATAAGCACACTTCCCAGTTTCTAGGCCACAGTCTTAGCTACAGTGAAGAAATATTCACGCCTGAGCAGACAGTCTTCAGCTCTTCATAGAAGGTACAGTGCAGGAGACAGTATCAGCAATGAGGGGTTTGAGGTGCTTGGACATTTCTGTCCATTGCACAGTCACTCCCGACTCCAGAAAAGGTTGGTATATGAGCCAGAGAAGCAACTCCATTTTCTTCATGAATGGGGTTATACATGCAAGATTATTTCAGGTAGGAATTGGTACGATCAATTCAGGGAAAGAGGTCATAGCTTAAGGTTCATCATGATGCAATCACCCTGATTCTTCTTATGTTAGAGAGTTTTATTTGTCCTATTGGTGCTTTCAAGGGGTTTTATTTACTACAATTTATGGTCAGGTGAGCCTCATCATAATGCACTTTCCTTGAAGCAGCTTCATTTATGATTACAAAGATATAGCTTACTTTCTTTCTCCTATTAATTATATCAGTATTGTTTTGAGATGTGATGGAGTAAATATCAAAAACATTACATATTCAGACATAAAAAATGTGTCAAGTGTAAACTGCACATAGGAAACATCTCTTGAAGTGCAGTATTCATTTTCTCATCAAAGCCACCACTTCCTGAAGTGTCTGTCACAGAAGTTAGAATTAAAATAAAATCTCTTCCAAATTTATGAAACATTCTGGAAGAATATCTCATGTCCCAGTTCAAAAGAGCTTTCTAGATAGAGATTCAAGTCACTTTCTTGATCGCCAGAGCCTTCAAATAAAAAGTGGGAATAAAACACCATTACCACCTATAGCCACAGAAAAAAAGAGTTTAGAAGTCACAGTTACTTGGGCCTCCAGGCCCTACCAAGACAGAAGACACAATGCAAATTGATGTAGAAATGAAAAAGTTTCTCAATCTCCAGGATCACTCTAATGATTTTTAACAAAAAGAGGAAAACTTGATATTCAAGGATCACTTCCTCCAGGCTCAAGATCGATGCATCCCGATGAGCAAGAAATCAGGTAAAGGGGAAAGAGACCTGCATGGATGAATAAAGAACTCCTGTCAATACTCAAGCATAGCCAGGAAATACACAGGAGATGGAAGTAGGGTCAGGTCACTTGGAATGAATTTAGAGATGTTGTCAGAGTAAGCAGAAACAAGACACGGAAGGCCAAGGCCTGTCTGGAATTAAATCTGGCCAAAGACGTGAAAGACAACAAGAAGGGCTTCTTCAAATACATCAGTAGCAAAAGGAAAACATAGGATAATGTGGGCCTGTTACTAAATGGAGGGGGACCCTGATAACAGAGTATGGAGAGAAGGCAGTGTTACTGAATGCTGTCTTTGCACTGGACTTCACTGACAAGATCAGCCCTCATCTGATCCAGGAGACCAGAGTAACGGAATATTTGAAGGAAGACTTTCCCTTGGTCAAGCAGGATTGAGTTAGAGAATACCTAGGTAAACCTGACACCCAGAAGTCAATGTGCCCTGATGGGATGGATGCATTCACAAGTGCTGAGAGACCTGGCACACACCACAGTGAGGCTGCTTACAATCATCTTTGAGAGGTCATGGAGATCAGGAGAGATGCCTGAGGACTGGAAGAAACCAAATGTCACCTCAAGGCTTCAGCAAGGGCAAGAAGGAGGACCCAGGGAACTAAAGAATGGTCAGCCTCACCTCAATAGCTGGAAAGGCAACGGAGTGTTTCATTCTCAAAGCCATCTCTATCCACATGGATGACAAGGTGGTGATCAGGAGTAGTCAGCATGGATTTACTAAAGGTAAACCATGCTAACCAACCTGATTGCCTTCTACAATGAAACAACGACCTGGATGGGTGAGGGGACAGCCCTGGATATTGTGTCCCTTGATTTCAGCAAGGCTTTTAACACTGTCTCTTACAATATCCTCATATGCAAACCCAAGAAGTGTGGGTTGGATAAGTGGACAGTGAGGTGGATTGAGAACTGGCTGAACAGCAGATCCCAGAGAGTTGTAATCAGTGGCACAGGATCTAGTTGGAGTTGTGTCATTAGTGGTATCCCCCAAAAGGTTAATAATGTGCCCAGTATTGCCTCCTCAGCAAGTTTGATGATGACACAAAGCTGAGAGGAGTAGCCAATATCCTACAATACTGTTGTGCAAGACCTTCAGAAGGACCTCAACGGGTTGGAGAGATGGGAAAAAAAGAACCGTCATCAAAGGTAAATGCAGAGTCCTGCTCCTGGGGAAGAAAAACCCCATGCACCAATACAGGCTGGGCGCTGATCTGTTGGAAAGCAGCTCTGCAGAGAAGGAACTGGGTGAGGGTCCTGGTGGACAACAAGCTGTCCATGAGCCAGCAGTGTGACCCTGTTTCCAAGAAGGTCAATGGTATACAAGACTGTATTAGGAAGAACATTGTCAGCAGGTCAAGGGAGGTGGTCCTGCCCCTCAGCCCTGGTGAGGCCTCTCTTGCAGTGCTGTGTCCAGTTCTGGGCTCCTCAGCAGAAGAGAGACATGGAGCTTCTGGAGCAAGTCCAGGGGAAGGCTACATAGATGATTAAGGGAGTGTAGCACCTATCATGAGGAAAGGCTGTAGGAGCTGGACCTGTTCAGTCTCAAGAAGAGACAACGGAGAAAGGACTTCAGCAATATATATTTAAGTATATGGAAGAATGATGTCAAGAGGATGGAATCAGGCTCTTCTCAGCAGTGCCAAGCAATAGGACAAGAGGCAATGGGCAGAAACCAATGCACACAAACTTCCACCTGAATATGAGTAAGAACTTCTTTACTGTGTGGGTGACTGAGCACTGGAGCAGACTGCCCAGAGAGGTTATGGAGTCTCCCTCACTGGAGATATTCAAGAACGGTCTGGCTGCAATCCTGTGCAATGTGCTCTGGGATGACCGCGCTTGAGCAGGGAGGCTGAACCAGATGACTTTCTGTGGTACCTTCCAACTTAACCAGTTTTCTGATTCTGTAACTGATACCCTAATCCCTGAAGCAATTACCTGAAAAACTTTATTTTAAATTTATATCTGACTACTTCAGTGCTACAAAAATTATACACACGTGTTAATAACATTATGAACAAGTATCAAATTTCTGAAAACAAATTAAAAACTTGTACAAGAAATCTGTCAGCCTGCAATTGCATATTACAGCTAATGTAGAGAAAAATAGCTTAAAGGTGTTTTTCAAGGTCGTTTCTAGAGTTATATGCAGCTGGAACTTAAACAATTTGAAAGATTTTCTACTTCTTTGTTAACATGTCCTAATCATTATTTCAGAGATGGGACCAAGAACAGTAAGAAGCTGCTTTATATTCGTGATGCCACCTTGAATTTTGTCCTTCTCTTTCAGTAATTAAAATAGGAGATACAAATTTCCCCAAATTAATTATTTTAATTGAAGTTATATGAAGAAAAACTGCGTATCTTAATTCTAAGGATTAAGAGACTGTTTATTTTAAAGACCTTTCATACCAATCCTGTCAGATGAGCACTAAATGTAATGCATTTTATCATATTCATTCTGTGCTTGCTCACATAGCAGGCTAAATAAAACAAGTATGTAAAATAATCTGCATCAAGTATTTAAAACATATCTTTTTACTGGAACAGACGTTTTGTTCTTGTGTTTTTAATAGCATTCTCTTGTTTCACTTATATGATGGCAAGCTTTTGGCTTCAAACAATGGAAGTATCTCCATATACAAAGAAAGATTAAACACCTATATTTTCATGTGTCATTTCATAAAATTCAAAAGGTTTTTGTTCTCCTACTGTTTCCTTCCTCCTTAAAGCAGGGAAGAGATAAATGGAGAAAAGCAAATGTATATGGAAAGGTTTACAAAAAAACATGTAAAAATGTTAATTCAGAGCAAGTTACACAATGAAGAACTTCAAACAAATATAAAACTAATTAGTGAACTTAAAAGTGTCAAGATGCTTGGCATTTTAAAAGAAGCTAGAATAAAAATGGAAGAATATGAAGAGTCACAGCAACATAGCTATTTTACATCCTACCAAAAGTAAGTGTTTCTCATACTTTAACCACAACGTCAATAGTGATATTGAAATCTGGCTACTATACTGAGCTGACCTAATTCCAAAGCTTTAAGCTTAATTCAGAAGGTTCACAATACTCAGCAGTAGTTGGTACTTTACAGATTTACACCAAGGACACTTCTAAAACAACTCTTTGAAACAAATGGTAAAGTTTAAAAGAAATTTTTGCATAGCTATAGGCAAGGATCCTTCCGTTTGATAAAAGATGAAATAAATCTTCAAACACCGTTACCGAAAAATACAGGAAGGTGCTTGTTTTCATAAAAAGGGTGACTGTGATCTTTTGAAATGTAGGTGTGTACATGACCAGGTTTCAATGTCTTTGCACTATCAGATTTCTTTGGTAAATACAGGGTAGTAATGGGAGCACAGGAAGATGGAAGTGCAACTGATTCCCAGGTCGGACAAGTATTTTGACTGGCAGTTGTTTGGTACTACACGCAAGGTAATTCAACCTGTTTATCAAGAAAAAAGTATTCCTCACATTGTTGGAAAACCACATGTGGTCTACCTTTTGGATAAGGAGTCATCATCAGGGTTGGCTTTCTACATTGAGATAGGCAGACACTGAAAATATCACAAACTGTTCAGTAATATAAACCCACTTGAAGATATTCCTTTCGTTTCGCAACGAATGTAAAAGGAGTTGCTAGCATGTCTTAAATTGAAAAATGCCCTTCCACTTTTCAAACCTTTCTTTTCTTTTCTTTACTTTCAAGAGAAAACCATGCAGTGATGTCAATTATAAAGACCAAAAGATGTTACCTAGCAATGGGAAGACACACTGGTACTGCAGAGACAGGAAGAAACTACAGAGGGTTTTTTTCCTCTTGTTCATCAGTGATCATGATGTCAAAGTGGTTGTAGCTACCAAGCTATGTACCTCTCTTTCCCTCCCTCTCATGTAGAGGAAGCTCACAACTGCACCTACCTTGAGAAATGCACGTTGTACTTTTCTGCTTTGAACAAAAAAGAGGGCAAGACAGATGCAAATCAATATAAGAAAAGTCTAAGAAAATGGTATATGTTGTATCATTTTGTGCTCCTCAATCTATTCGGGGCTTTCAGTTTCTTTCATGGTACTATTGAATACTGGGCTATCGTGACAAATACAGCTTTCTGGCTCGTTAAATGCATTTTCCGCAAGTAAAACTTCCAAGATGGCCTTTGCTTCACCGCTTTCTAGTCATCTGCATACATAAATAATTGTTCACCAAAGCTACAGGAAATAACAAGTGATACCCACTGAAATGTGAAATTTCAGTCTGTGAAAACTTGATCCTATTATCTTACCTCTTTAAACATCCAAAGAGACATATCTTTCTCTGTAGAAAGTTATTGACATAACCACTTGCCTTTTACTCTTGTATACTCCTGTGTGACAGAAATGGTCTGTATTAACTTTTAATGTATCATTGTTGTGATGGTATAATTCATTCACACACAAAACCATTTAGTTCAAGGCTCACTACTGCTCCAGGCTTCATTTCATCTACTCTGAAGAGCCTACCACTGACAAGATGGCATGGTCCATATCTCAGATGCTTCTGCTATCCAAAACATTATACCTACACAACAAAATTCCTATTTATTTCCAACTTATATTTGACCCACTATGTAGAGCAGGAACTAAACTTACCAGCCCCTGTTAAGTATCTATTTTACAGTAAGAGAAGAAAACTTTTAGCTCTACATACTTTAGCCTTCCAGTCTCACAAGGGTTGTATACTTTTGCAGTGTCTTCCTGTTCCAGCTTTGGAAAACAACTTTAGTATCATCTGAGTATCATGATTATTATTGCAATTTCTGCTGCATTTCTTAGAGTTCACACAGATCTACTATCTAAAATATTCTTTTTCGTGACACCAGCATTCAGAAAATGAACCTGATAATTTAGGCTGGGTTGCAATATCACCATGACTGAATTCAGAGTGGATTTAGTTTTTCAGGTTTTCTTTTTTAAAATTGGTATTAGCAATGTGCTTTCGAAATTAAAATGCTGATCACTCCTAATTAATGTGTATCACAGACCACTCTTGGAGTAAAAACTGGATTCTTTCCAAATAAAATACCAGGAGTTGTGCTCCAGGAGTGCACTTTGCAGCTGTTCATGGGTATTCAGTCCACACAGAAAGAACTAGCTCAAAATAAGCCCTCCGAAATGCAGATACCAAGAATGTCAGGTTCTCAGCATCAGTTCTTCTGCTCTACAAATGTGTTCAAACTGCACCCACAACACTTGCCAAAACAAGCATTACTTCCATCAGAATCCTGTTAAAACCTAGTGCACCAAAGACACTCACAGAGATATGACACTATCACCATTTCACAAATGTTCTCATACACCACACCGGCTGAAGCTAAAACTCAGGTGGCAGGTTAAACTGAACCACAGAAGCAGTTACTGCCTCCAGCTGCCAACTCCTCTTCTACCCCAGGAGGTTACATATTTTGCAGCAGTGATGTGATGTTAATACAATATGGATCTTCTGACTGCTTCTAGTTTACAACAGACGACATTAAAATAAGCCACAACTACTGCCAGTTTAATTTTACAGACTGGACTACAAATTGGGGGATTTAAACTGATAACATGGGGTTCAAGTAGCATGTAGACTGAAACCAATGTTCCGCTTGCTTATGGAGGAACTGATGTTTTGTTAAGGCTACCACAGCTTAAACTAAAATTCATCAAGAGCCAAATGAATTACATGGGATGGGATTAACCTCCCCTGAATTTGAACAGCCTTAAAGCAGACACCTACATGTGAGATAATTATCCAAATTATCTTTGCAGTTACATAGACCAATAAGCATCTATAGAGGGAGATAATTTTAGCTACTCACTCACCTTTAACTGAGATAAACTGTGTGTTGAAAATTCTTATTTTCCTCTACTAATTACAAGGAGACTGGCTCAAATGCAGACATTTACAGCACAGACATCAAAAGCTTAGTGAGATGAATCCCACCATTTGTGTTGTGCCAAGTATTAAATCAAAAGAGCATATTCTCACCCAAGCTGCACCAGCATAGGAGTCCACCAATTACACCAAATGGTGTACAGAACTGCAAAGTCCAGTAGCTCAAAAAATTTCCCATTATTTTTATTAATTTTTCCATTATTTTATTATTATTTTTCCATTAAAAATAATAATAATAAAAAATACAGCAGTAACATTTTAATTGGAGAGAGATGCTCATATATGTTGGAAGGCAGAAATAGTCATATGGAATGGGACTATATGGAAATTAAAGAAGTGCTAAAATTTAAGCTCGGTAAAGATGGAAAAGTAAGTACAGTGGGCACCACTGAAAGTAAACATTTACCATGGCATAGGATAAATACCTCATTGCTGTATACATTCTAAATATAGGGAAAGAGTGGGAAAGTAAATACCACAGTACAGTATGGGTATTTATTTACTTTTTAAAAGAATCCACTGTATTCTTTAAGACTAATGACACTGAGAAGGAAAAAAAGGAAAGATGAAACATAGAATCAGAAATGCCATGAGCAAATATGCCAGAAATACAGTTAAGAACTAGAAATCATCTGCATGGCATCAGCACAGAATGACAGAGGTACAGTTGAAAATGACTTCAAGAGACTGATCCTGACTGTAATTTATCTGGTCTCTTCCACTGAGCCAAATATATGTGTGTTATTCACATTTTTATAAATTAAAATTAGTAACAGTATTTTCAGAAAAATATTTACTGTAACTTTCTTCTGGAGTTTTATCACTGTAAGAGTAAAAAGGATTTCCTCGGTATGCAACTTAAACCTCTTGTCCTACAACGCTAGCTGATACTTTTATTGCCAAGAAAAAAAGAAATCACTCTCTTTCCTCTAACAACCTTAATTTATTTCCAAGATTAATGAAATTCAGCCGCTTCATTCCTTCAATCATTTCATAAAGCACATAGTCTCTCTTTATAATCAATCCCATTAATCTCTTTCATTCTCTCTAAAATGGCTAAACCATTCTTAAAAAATTACCAAAAACGGACATTGCATTTCAGACAAGGTCTCATCAGTTTCACATACAGAAGTCTCCTTTCAAAGATTGCTGCCTCATATTTTTAAATTCAGTGCAACTCCTGCCTCTTATTGTATTTTTATTATTACATTTATTATTATTAATGTATTTTATTATTATTATTATTGTAGTTTTATCTCTACATTTTATCCCTTGTATGTTACCTGTTTGATTTCTTCCTTATTCCATATCTTGCAGTTAAACTTCACCATGTTGATTCCAGGGCATGACTTCTATTTTTCAGGTTCTAATTTCATCATGTTCCCCAAAACAATCCCATGCTGTGCCCATACTATATGTATTATGTATGCAGATATATTGCAGTTTTCACACGTATTCTTTGCTCACACAAGTCAAAATCCAAGTGCTTTAACCCAAAAACCAAAAATGAATGGGCTCCAACAGCATCAACACCTTCAATCTTCTGCCTGTTTAACAGGGAGCTTCTGGTCAACTTCCGTCACAAAAATGTCAGGGGAAAAGAGTGTCAAGAACTTTCCCAAGTCAAAACATGACATCACTAAATTAATACTAATTCCTTCTGATACACTATGCTGGTTAATTACTGGGTCATTTAAAAACTACAATAGATTGGTTTAACATGATCTCTTCTTAACAAACAGACACTGGCAGTTTTCATGTGCTAGTCTTTCAGTTATGCTTAGGTGAGGCATTTTCAACAGCACAAAGCTGCTGAAGGAAGTTCATGGAAACTAGTGATAATGAACACATATGAAAAGTAAGTAACTTGCACTCAGAGATCTTTGCCTTTCTCAGTCATTTGAGTTTGGAAGAAAAAAGGTATCCTCCCACAAGCCTGACGTCCCATATACAGCAGAGACCATAAAAACTCAGGAGTACGGAAACACAAGGAAACTCCCCTTGAAAACACAAACCCAACAATACTAACTAGTACTGATATATCCTTTAAGCACAAAAAAATAGAATAGCTAAAATTGCCAAATTTTCCCCTGCCAATAAAGTTGGACATCCATTTTGTGCTGCAGAACTACTACCTATGTAGAAAAGAAATGGTAAGGAACCTACATGCTACCATGTGGCAGACTGGAGTTTATAAAGCTTTAAACTGGGCAGAGATCCCCGAATAGACCTTGAGGTTTCAGCTACTCTCTTGGAAAAGAGTAAAAAGCAGGAAAACTGTGGCTTTTGCCTGGAAACAGGAAAGCAGTATAAGGCCAAAAATATTGTTCCCAAACACTGAAAAAATTGCACCAATATTTAGAAGTATGTCCCTATTACAGCTTCATGTGTTTGAGCTTTTTGTTTTCAAAAAGTAAACCCAAGAATAGGAACCAGCAGACATGACTAATCACATTTAATTCTGTGTGTACTCTAAGCATGTTAAAAAAACCTTGCTGGAATATTCAGCTTTCCAAGGTGTTCTAAAACAGTGCATTTACTCTGCTACTTCTTAAAAGCAATGCATTAAGACTTTCTATTAGAACATGACTAAAAATCATCTATTCACTCCTAACAGGAATGGAAGAGAATCAACAGCATATAAGCTGATCTTGATTTCTCTAGTTCGTCCATTGTCAAGTTATGAATTGCACACATTCATTGCAAGTAGTATTCATAAATATTTATAGCTAATCACAAACTGACCAGAGAACAAGTCCTTACCTCAAATCCTGGTAGTGATTACCAGGATAAACTCGCTGTAACCGATTGCTTTCATACAGCAGTTTAGAGATGCTACAGAATTTCCTGGGCTTTGAACAGGAATTAGCTGCGGTATCTCAAATATGTGTCACAGTAAATGCTTTTAAAAGATGACCACTGAGATTTGACATTAGTGAATTGAACTTGCTGCCAGAGAGCATCCATTGATTATGTCTGACTTGGCACTACTGCCAGAAATATGTTCAAATAAAATCTAAAAAAAGAGTTGAAAGACGTATAAAAGGAATGCTCGATCATCTGAAAATCCAACAGGGAATTCAGAAAAAATATATTGTAATATCTATCAGGCAGCCAAATTCTGGATTTAACAGCCTCATTTTATGAAACTTTTCTTGTTTCATAATAAAGTGAAATTTGTCCTTCTCTATATAGACAGAGGATAGTCTTTTAATCAATAACACTTTTTTCTATGATAGTCATTCTACTTATGACAAAATTAGGGTTGATTATTCATATACAGCATTTCAATAAAATGAGAAGTTAAGGAAGATTCTAAGGCAGATATCATGAAAATGACAGGCTACATGGAGTTACTTTTATAAATCTCATTGAAGCTTTCTGTGTTCAGTTCAGATTTTGTATTTAAGCTTTGATTCTGCTATTACTGATTAATATTCCATGACCTTTTTTGATATGGGGGTTGAAGAAATCCTCTGACAGCAAAAATAAAAGATGAACAGTGTCTGTCCTGTGTTGGTAATTATTTTATTTTGGGAAGGTTTCCTTAAACTTTGAGACAGTGAGCCTTTCTGCTACTTTCCACTTTCAGTTTCTTTACTTGGAGTTGCCTAGTTGTTGTTGGCATTACATCAATAAAAGTCATACCATGGACTTATCCACCTTTTTTCTTGGCCACTTCACACTGCACAATCCTTTGCTAAAACTGCCAGAGAGAATAAGAGGATAAGTCAATGTCACTGTGTTCTTTGATGCAGTGTCAGTAGCCTTTGAGCACAGGCAAAGGAGCTGAAGCACTTCCACCAATCTTTGAAGTGGAGCAGAAAAGTGGAAAACCAGAGGGAAAGCAGGCAGGTTCACACTGAATAGAGCTGCTCTGTTCTTGGCACCCAAAGTGCTCTTCAGCCACTTAAGGAATTCCACAAACGAAAGTCCTCTGCTCAAAAAGGAACAGGAATTGTTTTTAACCAAGTATCCCTGAAGAGGTTTGGCAAGATGGATACGATACACTAAGCAGAGACATCAGAAATTTTGTCAGAAAGGTCCAGGAAATTTAACAGGGCACTTCAGAACATAAAAATTCAACAAAACTTGTACATCCACTACAAGGCCTTCCTTTACATTTCCTAATGCTGTTTCAATTTTCCTAAGAACACTGGATATGACAAAAAAGCTGAGCGCTGACAGATACATATAGAGAGAAACTGCTACTTCCAGACTTAAATCATAGAATCTAAATGCATCAAAAATAGCAAAAAAAAAAAAAATTATCCCTACTGAGTCACTACAACGCAATAAATAATATTTAACTATCATCCATTCAAGAGCTCTATCCACTACTGGGTTCAAATGATCCAAAGTTCAATGGTTTTCTATTTCAATATGGAAGGAATTTGC
This sequence comes from Oxyruncus cristatus, assembly GCA_013399855.1. Classification (NCBI taxonomy): domain Eukaryota; kingdom Metazoa; phylum Chordata; class Aves; order Passeriformes; family Cotingidae; genus Oxyruncus; species Oxyruncus cristatus. The sequence goes on along the minus strand of VXAY01002818.1, from coordinate 28,735 downwards.
CTGCAGAAAAATTATGAAAAATCTAAATGAGAAATATTTACAGTCTCCAACTTCTTAATTTTCTTTTTCTGAAGTGTTCCTGAACTTACTGAAATGGAGTGGCAAATCTTTGAGCCTTCCAAAATATAAGGTCCCATAGAAGTCACAAGGCAGTCATGGTTTTGAAAGGAATTATATTCAACACATCACTATCAAGGTTTTGAAGCTAATGCCTTCAGAGATACTATACCAACAAAAACTAAGAATAAATATATACTTTTCCCCTCTGTGAACCAAATAAATATTTTAATCTAATTTTTTTTAAAAGCAATCATAGAAGATTGTATTTTCCTTGCAAGGCTTCCAAAATAAAACTTTAGAGAAGCAAGGCATAGGTTTTGCAATGTATTTATCTGCAGGATCTTCCCAGAAGACTAGGAATAATTAAATAAACAGAGGATAGTATCCCTAGAGGATAGTGATGTTCTCCAATTACAGTAATTACAAAATGCAGTGTGTGGCTCCGTGCCAAGAAATAGCAGGTTGAAATGTTCTGCTATCTATCAAGCTGGGAACCCAAACACTTAAGTTCAGCAAATTCTACAGGCATGAAACGAGGATCTTGCATGACCTAGTTGACTTACTCCTTTGTTTGGAAAAATATGCAGGAAATCAAGGAATGAATACTAAAAAAATGGTTTAAAATAGAATGCATTCTAAACTCATTAATCAAAATTAAGTTTTATCCTTGGTGGGTCCTTTTATTTTGCAAAGTATAACTGTTTGGAATATAAAGGAATTAACAATTTCCACTATCCAAACAATAATTACTACTTTTAAAGTTTTGATTGCAACGATCATGAAAAAAAAAAAATCTAAGTTTTCTTTCATAGGTTCACTTTTATTAAGGTGAAATGTTACCAATTAAATTATTAGGGGGGGTGGAGGAAGAGGTTTTCCAATTTCAATTCATGATAAACAAAGAATGCTTACAAAACCAAAAAAAAAAAGATCAAGAATTTAGGAAATCGTAGGTTATGGTGCCTAAAACAATTTTTTCAAGTTTTATGAAGACTTTACAATCTATCTTACTATCTATCTTACTATTCTAGTAAGAATTTATTAATATGCAACAAATTTCTTTCTAATTGAACTAAATAACAGAGAACAAGGGGATCCCTCCACATCAATCCACAACAAATCATTGACAAGTATATGACAAAGCACGATGGTTCCCATTTTTGCCTTAAAGAATAGGTCTTTGCCAAGGGAGGCTGGGCAGGCACAGGCAGCTCCAGCACAGTAGAGGAACAAGGAGGGACACCTGAGAAGCCACAGAGCATCAGAGCCAGAGCAGCCCCCTGATCTGGTCAGACTGAACACTGCCAGCAGCACTCAGATGCAGTTTTCAGTACTAGCTCAAGTATCTCTTCCATACAGATGTGCTCCAAGTGCACACACGGTGTGAAGGCCACACAGGTGTCAATGGCCTAGGGTGGGAAATGTTGAAAGCATAATGATTCACACAACATCCTGCTACGCACTGTTCGGGTGCTTTAGAAGGGCAGCAGGGAAACGTCATCCCTCTTTGCTCTCTTTGCAGCGCTGTTAAATCCATATGCAGAGCAAAAAGAAAGTGTTCCTTACACCTTTCTTTACTAGGAAACAATCCAGACAAACAAATATACAGCACACGTCTGCCATGCATTTTCATAACAGTTACTCATAACCTCAAGAAAGATTTTTTTTTTTATATATAAGTCATAATGTTGACAACGCAAAAACTCTCCCAGCATTCAAGGAAGAGGTCTAGGAAAAAATGATCTAACACACAGTCATAAGGCCACTGCAGAGGAGTTAACAGAATTTGTTGCACTACTGTTCCCTACAAAGGAGCTTACACAGGATCTCTTGCCAGAATTCTTCTATACAGAGAAAGAAACAGAAGATGAGGTGGAGGACACATCCTAGACTTAAACATTAGCTGAAACTGAAAATATTGACAGTATCAAATTGCCAGGAGCAGACAACATCCTTGAAGAACCTGGAACAACTTGATCATAAAACTTCTTAATTACTGTGTGGTACATTATCTCTCTTAAAATGGCCTCATTACCACAGTAACAAAAAACAGCACATGGTTGTTAATATTTTACAAAGCTTCTAGTAGATCCTGAGAAACTGTAGACCAAAAAACTGACTTCTGTTGAGATAATTCCATAGGAAAAATTTTTAAAAAATTGAAATACATAGATAATACAAATTCTTCACAAATATATTAGACTTTCAAGGTGTCAAAAACATGCTGAAAAGGGTTAAAATGCAGTTAAGTTTTCAAAGGAGTTCCTAAGTTATTTCAAAATCAATAAACAAATCAAACTAAGCTATCACGAGATAAAGAAAGAAGTGATGACAGAAAAAAGATTTAAGAATACAAAATAACTTTCAAATTCCCTTCAAGATGTGTCCGTTGTCCTCTGCTGTATACCTTCATCACAATAGCCCCAAGTAAAGGGAATGCAAGATAGTACTCACTACTTAAGATAGTTAAAACAAGACAGGGAATATACAAGATAAAGATGGGAAACCAAATAATACTAAGTGATTGGAAACAAAATGATAGACAGCATTCAATGTGAACACATACAAAATAATGAGGACATAGCTGGAGGTTAGAGACAGCTATATACACTTAGTAGTGTAGTAAATGACCTAAGCACATTAGAAAGATCTTAAAGTCATTGTGAATAGCTCCATGGAAAATGTTGGCTTTAGTTCAGCCAGTCAAAAAGTAAAAGAATGTTAGAAATTATTAGGAAGTGAAGAAAAGAAAAGAAAATAAATACAACTACATCAATTTGCAGTATACCATAACTGTCAACAGTTTGCTTTGTTCCCTTTGAAACGAAAGGAAAACAGGAGAATCATATCAGAAGAGAAGGAAAACAAAATGGAACTGCTTTTCAGATAGAACAGTTTTCAAGTAAGGGAAGCACAATTCTTGAAAATAATGGCAGAAAGCCATGTGATCACTGAGAAAATTATTTCTCACAATAAAGCGAAACAAGGCATCAAATGAAAGAATAGGTTTAAAGCAAAAAAAAAAAAAAAAGAAAAAACCAAGACAAAGTACTTTTTCACACAGTACATAATTAACTTTATAGAGCTCTGAAACTTGATGCTATGGATTCCAAGAATACAAATGAACTAAACAAACTCAAAAGCATTCAGATTCACAAAAATGCCATCTGAGACTATTCCATTTGACACAAGAAGTACGCCACCAGAGTCAGGAATTCCCTAAGGTGCTGTGCTGGAAGCTGGAGGGTTTAATTGCGGAAGTCCCTCCGTTCATATGCTCTATTCTTATTCTTTTACCCTAGGAATTCACTACTGCTCACCACCAGAGCCACAGTACTTGGGAAAATGAACTTTTCATGCAGTAAGTTCAGCCAGACAACCATAAGAAGGTTTTAGACCTATCTGCTGTGAATCTTACTGAAGCTAATAACTTTAGGTCTATTAACTGTGATAGTCCAGTGTCCTTTTCTTCTTCTAGGCATATGTGAAGAATGTAAAGCTATACAGAGTATCTGCAACTCAACCGTTTAATTTCTTTTTTAATAGGGAGACCTTATCTCAAAGATAAGGCTGGACTCTGTAAGTTAAGTCATATATCTGATGGTCCTACCCTAAGCGTGGCTCTCCATCCCTCCCATTTCTTAGCTATGCATTCCCGCTCACTTTTATAGCACTGGACTCATCTGATTCACTCATGTATGGAACTAGCTTCATGATTCAGAATGGAAAAAAAAAAATTAAAATATAAAATCTGATTCTTTAAGTACTTGGATCACTCTCATCATCAGCTCTGGGACATTCTATTAGCAGAAGCAGGACAGAAGCATTTCAGCCAGAGCCACCTGTTAGGTTACCTTAGATGTTACAGACTAATAGTGCAATGAGAACATACAGCCCCCCCCATATCTTCTCCCAGCTCCACTCATTCTTGGAGATCCTAAACTTCTCAACTATGTGACAGACTAATAGAGACACAGGAGTACAAGTGAGGCACCTGGACCTTGACCACCTCCATTCAGATTCGGTGAGACATAAAACTTCATTTCCCCAAGCAGAACTAGCTGTATTTACAAGAAGTTTTACTAGTACAGAGGGACAGGACTGTGCCCATAGCAGGAGATTTTTTTGCCACCATGTCTATACTGATAAAGCACACCAAAAGCAGACAAAAGTGTTTCAGTTGTACTTATCTAGTTTGCTAAACATCAGGCAAACATTACGGGGATTATTTCCCTGTTCTGGAGGACTGAAATTCACCTTTGGTAAGACATTGAAAGGGAAGTCACAAACAGTATCACAAAAACATACATACAAACAATCAGAAATCCTGTCATTTACTCCTTCTGTTCAAGAAGCAGGTGGCTTCCACTGTCCTCTCTCAGTTCCTAATATTGACTCTCTCCTGCTTCTTCCAGATACAATCTCCCTCCCCACTCATTCACAGGTTAAACCTTTTTAAATAGCCTCTTTTCAAATTTCTGTCCTCATAACCTCCCTCCACAAACTTCTGATCCCAAAATTTTCTCCACACAGACAGTCTCAGCTCTTCCCCTAACCACGTCTATTCACCAAGTGCTCCTTTCCTCCATAACTTTGTCAAGACCTTCTTGATCAGACACTCAGCCTCTCTCCATGCCCTTCTCATGGGTCCCTCTGACCAGACTCTCTACATTCACAGATCCCAAAGCCTTGCCCACCCCAATCCCTGGTTCCCTTGGATATTATGCCAAAACTCAATCCCACTCTCTTGCTGTCCTGTTCTGAATAACATCCTCAGCATCAAAATTGGGTAATTTTCATGCTACTTGCACTCTGGCTCAGGGGTCATTGGAGAGTACAAAAAACCCAAAAAAACCCACAAAAACTTGTTCCAGATGTACACCTAACAGAGTCTAAGCCAAAGTGTGTGCAGTGCAGGAGGAATCTTGAAAGCCTAGAGCTGTCAAAAGTCTTACTTCAGTGACTACATCCAAATTCTTCTTTCCAAGATATATAAGAGAGGCAAATGTAGAATGGCATTAAGAATGGAAAAAGGCACATAACTATGTGAAAACATAGCTACGATTTTTAATCTTGAGAAAAAGGTTTGCAGTCTTTTAACATGGGAAAACAATAGTCTCCCCATTCTTATTTTACAAAAAGCCTTAACAGCTTTTTCTTGAGTTTTCCAGAGATAAATCAACTTGAGCTACCAAGAACAAAATATTAACCTCTATTATAACAAGGTCTGGAAAACTCACAACAGCAAAGTTTATGTGCAGACTGGGAAAGATATCTACATCTGGAAATGTGTTAATACAAACCTCTGTCATCGGAAAGTGTTGTGAAACCTGTGTAATATCTGATATAAACAACCCAACCTATAGCAATGCCATTTCTCTGGTGCCTGAATAGATAAACAAACAATACACCACATGGAAACAGGAAAAAGATGTAGATGCAAGTAAAATCGCCCATTCTTGTCAAAACTCTGGACTTTTAAAAAAAGTTCTCATGACCTGATTTGATCTATGTAGCAAGGAGAGCTAAAGTTAGCCTTGAACTACAGTATAAAATCAAAGTTCAGAAATATGGGAGACTTAATGCTACTAATAATAATCCAAATATAGAGGCTTCTTAAGAATACAAACAGAAATTATGTATTACATTCTTAATCTGTTAAACAAAGAAACATACACAACTACAATAATGCATGCCAATCTAAATAGAAGACTTTCTTGTTATAAGACTCTCATTTAGCTCAGAAATTCCATCCAACCTAGAAGCATGGGAAAGAATACATGTTATTTTGAAAGTTTATAGTTCAGTACTCTTCTTAGATGATAAGTTCTTAGACCACAATCACAATCAACTATTTTGAGTACCACAGTTTTCGAAATTGGCCCCTAACACTGAGGAACTGCCACTTAAATACAGGTGAGCTATGAGAGATTAAACGCGTGAATATCAATAAAACATGACACTTGACGCACAAACATGCATTTTTATCTCACAGTTCATCCCTGTGCAAAAAAAAAAATGACAAGTGACAAATGCTTTAAATGAGAAAACAAGCAAACTAAGACTGAAGTTACGCTGTTTTACAGAGTGATAGTAACTATTCTAACAACAATTCTTTCTGCATGTCGCTATCAGTTTTTCCTTACCATATATTCCATATTGGAAGCTGGTGGATACACCTGACCCCGTAATTTATTATGAAGATCCAAGATACTTTGCATATCACTGTCTGTGATAGCCCTTTTCCCTCTCTGCTTGGCGATCCACCACTCACCATCTTCATCCATGTACTTTTCCAAAAGTTCCTCTAAGAGCGTGGCATTGGGAAGAGTCATTGCAGAAACTGCTTGAGCTACGAATAGCAAGATAGTTACTCTGAGCCATTCCTGTACTACATACTTCATGATGAATGATCTCAAAAATGCTCAGGAGTTAGCTCCAAGACAAAGTCGTTCTTCCAGGTCTGTTGGCTGTAAATACATAAGGGAGAGTAACGTAATTTGTAGACTGAAGGACTGGCCTGTATGAACTTACAAAGCAAAAAGACCTGTAGTTTGTACAGAGTTTGTCAGTGTTATTTTAAGGGGAAAAAGCATGATGTTACTTTTTTTTTACTCCAATAAGTACACACTGTTGATTTGGAAAGATAGGTTATCTTCAACCTTACGAACTTCATTTTGTTCAAGTGGTTTCATAGATTACACTGGTATGCCCATTTCAGTGCCTCAATGCAAAAAGCATGCTTTTCATATCTACTTAAAAGGAGCCAGACATCAATGAAGATTAGACTGCAGATAAGTTCTCTCAATCTTGGAATTTAAGAACAAAAGAAGTTAAAAGGCTTGCATTCATCACCAAAGTGTAAACTTGAAATCTACAGTAAAGTTGGTATCAAATAGCCCCTCTTGGTGCATTTCAAAATATGACTTTGATTAAAGCTTTTGTTCTATGATTTCCAAAAAATACCTGATGAAACTAAAGGTATTCAATTCGGACAAGAAAATGGGGGAAGATGGGGTTATTCTATTCCCTAAACAAAGGGAAGCACTGGTAACTATCAGAAAAAGTAGCACCACCCCCCAAGAATGCAATATCTCAACATCGCCTACTAGGTAACCGAATGCTTTAGGTAGGAAAGCCGTGGTCGTTCCTACCCCCGGGGCGAGCACGCGCGAATCCCGCCACAGCGGACCCAGCCGCCGGGAGGGGAACAAAAAGAGGCGCACGGGCAGGACCGGGCTCTCCCCAGCGCGCCGCCACCGCCCGCACCCGGCGGCGCCGGCCCCGCTCTCCTGGGGCAGCGGCCCGACC
>VXAY01002818.1:0-20990 GCA_013399855.1 Oxyruncus cristatus | reverse complement strand
CGCGCTCCGGGCACCGCGCCCGCCCCGGCCCCCGCACCCGCGCCCCGGCATCCGCGCAGCCCGTCCTCGCCCCCGGCGCGGCGGAGCCAGCACCAGCTCCCGGGCAGATCGGTGCCTCGAGTCCCGCGGGCAGCAAGGGCTGGCTGGGACCGCAGCCTCAGCCAGAAGCTGGCCTCGGTCCTGCAAAAGCTATTGCCCAGGAAAGGTTGAGGGGGGCCCCATCCGCGGCCGCCTCCATCCTTGGCAGCTGGCAAGAGGATGCTAAGCCGGCCTGTTCCTGCTGAGACACAGCAAAGAGAAAAAGCTGTGAGCTTCGCAAAAGTCCGGAACATGTGGATATGGCTGGAGGTATCAGGATAGGAATTTTATTGTGGATTCAGACCAGCCACATGAGACTTCTCTTTACAAAGGAGAATTCAAAACCTTGTAACCGCTCATTTCTTTGCCAGGCAAGAATAGGCATCACTTTTTGTGTTATCAAAGACTTCTAGCCTGAAATTTTTATGCAAGGTGATCAGGACAGCATTTCATTTACTTAGTATAATTTGTTACATTGAGCTAACTGCAGAATTGACCAGCTTCCAGTCTTCACAGGACTGCTGTAGCAGCTTGCAAAGGTTCTCTGTATTTTCATTTTCAAAAACTGAGAGGCTGAGGTTAAAATTCATCAGAATCCAGCTGGCTTCAGGCCGGCTCTGTAAATGCTTCCAAATTTCATGGGCCCAAGAGAAACAATGCCATGCAAAGTAACACACTGCTTCGTCTTATACTCTCTCAGTTTTGCTTATAATTTCCCTAAATACTTTGGAACTAAGTGCAGGATGCTATAGGTACTCATGCACTGTGAGATGCAAAAATTCTTATGGTCTATAATGGTTGATCTTTGTGACTTTTTTCCTTGCATTGCTGGGAATTGGGCTTCTGCACCCAAGTACTGGGCACTAAACTTTTTTTATAGCAAAACTGTGTGATGTAAAACACCACTGTGCAGCTGGATACACAGACTAGACGCAATTTTTTTCAGTGTTTATGTGCTAAGATGACTTAACACCTGCCATTTTGGGTACAGGAGAATGAGCCATACTAACATCCTGTCCATGCAAAACAGTTTGAAGAAACAGGAAGGAAACAAAACATTAGAACTTCCTGGAGTCTACACATCAGATCTAGGGTTTTTTAATACTCGTTACTTTTGTCTAGCTACATCTTGCTTTCTTCTTCTCTAGACCTCTGGAGGCCAAGCCCTAGACCCTGTAGCATTCGAGGTACAGTTTAACATTATCACCTAGTAAAGAGTATGTGTCATACCAAGCCATTTATTCTGTGTATAGGCACAAGTGCTATTTCATTATAAAGCAACAGAAGAGATTTACTGTTAGAACCATTAATGGTTGCACACAAGAAACTGAAAAATTCTAAAGGAGTGAAGATATTTATGGGGTACCCATCAATTGGAAATATCCTTTTCTATCAGCACTGGACATCTGCTGGGCTCCAAACAGAATATAGATAATTTATCACTTTCCATCTTTCTTTTTCAGTATTCGTTATCCTTTTGACTGCACTTGGTCATATTTGGTCTTTGGCAGATTGAAGACCTTATTATTTGATAATGCAAGTTTTAGATTCAATAAAATAAATACTAATGCAAAAAGAGATAGGCCTCATTGAAATTGATTCTTTTTGTTATCAATTTGTCAGCAGGTGAATAAAACTCTTTAAACTCTGTGACTGTGCCCTTTGCTCTTGGTTTATGGCTGTATGATTTGTGACCACATAAAAGTGTTACAACTTTGACAAATGGCGTGTTTTGACATGTCCACTCTCAAATCAGGCCCCCATCTGCCTATCTGTACTAACAGTGTGGCAAATTGCTTCAGACTGCACAAAAATGGCCAAGCAGGAGACTTTTCAGGAGAAACATCTGTAAGGTGGGAGATCAATTTTCAAATATAATCTCTTCCTGTTCTGGAGTAGGTTCCTGAACGCTCCTTTACTGAAATCTAGTATGCCCACCATGTTGCTGAGTGGCATGAGTTGATCTTGCTTTTGCTGACTCTTGTTTAATCTGTTCTTTTTTTTCTTTTTTAATTAAATATATGTAGAGCTAGAGAAGGTAAATATGTCCATCTGAACGTTGGTGACTAAAATGGATGAACTCTGCTCAAAGCCTTGCTTTAAGCTTTTACCCAAACTGTCCCTGAAGTTTTTTAATTTTCTGGTCAGATTTAAAAAACTGACACAAAAGGCTTCTGGCAAGAACAAATGAAGTAAAGAGATGATGGGTGTTGGTATTTCTGCTATTCTGGGTGTGACTACAGTAATGTGCAAGATAATTCCAGTGTTGCAAAATTTTTCAATAGATGGATTCCTTCAGCTGAAAATGTCTTGGTCACGTCCATTGTTGAGGATCTTGTGAACTGTTTTTTTTCTTGTGGATCACAGCTATATTGGTAATTTAGAGACAGAACTCATTAAAAAAAAAAAAATGCAGCATAGCTTTCCTGTGGTTAGATTTACCAGAGTAAAAAGGTGCATTAAGACCCCATACTGTCTATCAGAAGTCGTACAAGTCCCTGGACACATTGTATGTACCAGGTAGCATTTCCATACATTTTCTTTTATAAACAGGCATCACTGTGGATTCTCTAGTACGGTTTGTGCAACATAATGTTAATTCAGATGTTGGTCATCTTTAGACATTGTAGCATCATAGAGAAAATTTTCTATCCATTCTGTCTATTTTTGGTATTATACAGGCGGAGTTCACAAGGATCATGTTTTCCTATCAGTCACTTAGAAAAAACTTTTAAAAGGAGAGCACTTAATAGGTACTTGTAGCACTCCACAGCTCCTGGCCTTCAAGAAAAGAAGCCATACCTATTATCATGTATTATCTACTGCTACAATGAAGAGCAAGATTGGCAGAATTGTTTTTCTGCACCATCCTCACCATCTATTTCACAAAAGTGACTAAAAAAATGATCACAGAGGTCTTTAAATGTAAATAGTCAAATAGAAATTGTATATAAAGATACATGAAATCTATGAAATAGACATGCATTAAAATTTTACTTTTATGTTACTCGTTTAAAACATTTCATTTTAAATTTTAATACAATGACTGCATGAGAACAGAACTATTATTTATATAATTGTATTACTTTGAAAAAGGCATTCTTGTGTATTTAGAGTGATTGGAAGTAATTATTGAGGGGATCTTCCACTCTGCTTCTAATTGAGATTAAGTAGAGTTTATTTTTTTAGTTTAATTTTGTCCAAGAGCAATAATAATGAGTTATCATCAATTAACATTCTGCAACTAGTATGAAGTTCAAGAAAGATTTTAACCAATGGAGAAGTGTCAGAGCTGCAGGCCAGTGGGGAGTTGGGGTGAAGGAAAGGCAGATTATCATTAAAAAGAAAAATGTCATGATTTAAATTACTTTGAAGATACATTTTAAAAGAAAGATACAGGAAATTGTTCTGATTTCTGAATTGTAGTTTATTATTAAACTGGTTAATTTGCTCTGCTTGCCTCTTAAGTGTATAAAGATCAAAACGTATTTTGTTTACCAAACAAAAAGCTCCTGAAAAGAAGAACCATTAGACTCTCTCAGAAACAGTCTCCAACATTAGATATTAGCACACAGCATCATTTCAGTATGGCTGTTCCTAAAATATAACAAAAGACACATACTGTGTTTTCTTTACACAGTACCACAAGAGGTAATCAGTCACCATCTGAAGGAGTAGGTTTCTATTTTCATCTCTTTCTAAAGGATTTGAGCCTGATTGCCCATGATTAATTTCTTCAACCTGTACATTACAGTGAGTCAGAACAACATTCTCTCTGTCACTTCTATTTCACAAAATAATCAAGTATGCTTTGAGCCAGGAAGATGTGAGGTAACACTTTTGTAACCCAGTGATGAGGACACTTCTGGCAAAATGAAATCACACTGAAAAACGATATTTACATTTAATGTATTTGAAATAAAGTACTAATTGGGGCAGGTGTATGGTACCATATATATTCTTGTTGATTTATTCTCCTGTTTATGCTCACTCTCAAGCTCACAACACATGCTTTTTTTTGGTTTGGAGAGATAGGGGACTTTTGAGCATGCTAGTTTGTTCTGCCTAAACAGATAGACAGCTCCAACAAATTCAACCCTTAAGGGCAGAAACACTTCGTTTTAAGTCCTTTTGCTGCTGATTGATTTGGATACAACTGAGAGCTTTGTTGGTGGTTATTGTCTCCATCTATTTGTTCCGTAAAATTAACTGAATTAGATGTTGCTCTTGTGCACAGTGTTGCTGCAGAGACAGGACTGGAGCAATTTACTCAAAACCAACTTTTACTCTAAGAGAGGCAGATTTTGTCATGATAACTTTGGAAAGAAAACCCTAATATTAAATTTCATTATTTTTTCCCTATATTTTTATATAAAATGTGGATGACAATTTAGTTATATATACAGATGTATGACTTGAGCTGCATGTGTGAGGAAGTTTGAATCCCTTCCTTCCAGTTAGAACAGGGCATTTAACATTGCAGTGGGATAACAGTTTAGCAGTTTAATTGTAATGGTCCAGTCCTGTCCAGTTTGATCCTGTGAGAGTCATTAATTCTCTGGAAAAGAAATGGCTTGTTTAGGGATATCAGCCTTTCTAAAGTGAGGCAGAAATATCAGTAAGTTTTCAATATCACTGTTAAAAGTAGCATCCTTATCAATGTATCAATTACATCAAGGAGTCAAAATAAAAAAGGGGAAAAATTTTTGAAAATGAGAATTTATGGAGAAGTATGTCCTCAGTCCAAGATTTTTGCAGTGAAAACACTCATGGTTGGTGTTTTTTAAATTGGTTGGGTTTGGGTTTTTTGTCCCCCCAAGGAGTAAATTCCTTCTCCCTGGGTATCCTGATTGCTTGTCTGAATTGGCTGGCACAGAAATAGTATCACAGAGATGCTATGAAGTCTAGGCAGTTAGAAGCACTTTTTTTCTTTCCTGAACATCTAAATCTTACCATAGGAAACTACACCTAGACTCCTCAGTTTATACCCCCTTGAAAGGGAAGTGACAGAGGAAAGTCCTTCCTGTTGGCTTCTGTCCTGTTCTCCTTCTTGTTTCACCTTTCTCCTTTGTTCCTCCAAAGTATCTACATAAATTCTATTTATTTGTTTGGTTGTTTGGAGAGGTGGGAGGGGGTGATGTTTAGAGCAAATTTTTACCCTCCTTGATCATGTTGTCTTGGCCCAACCTGAGACTCACACAGCCATTGAGGAGAGAATGGGGTTCTCAGCTGTGGTGATAATTCTCTAAGATGCAGAAGAAGATGGTCTTCTTTGTGTTGGGGAATAACACCTGGACAGCAGAAGGAAATCTCGGTGTATAGTAGCAGGATCCGCTTTGGGTTTCTATGGTAATAAGCAGTCTCCGCTCTTCTTCTGCCTTCGCCAACGCACTCTCCTTTTGTTGGTAAAATGTCATTTAAAGGTCAGTAGTAGCACACAGTGTGATAGAGACAAATGAAAATGTTGTTACCTTTTATGAAGGACAACTCTGTCCCCACCCACTGAACTGTTCTGCAAGAGCAACTTGGTGCGATTCCACTGGCTGTGGGAGTATCTCAGGAGGGAGAGCAGCAAGGAGGAGCTCAAGTACCCCAGACGGGACATAGCATTAACTACTGTTGACCATTGACTCACTTCAGCTGAAGTGTAACACTAGCCAAAGAGCCCACTCAGATGCAGAATCAACCGCCTACATCCTTCCCATTACACCCAGTAAAGCCAGACTGAAGATGACAAAGCCATACAGGGTCCTTGAACAACAAACTAGAGGAAACGATGTGCCAGTCATGGAAGAGGCTCATTTCCAGGGGTTACATCATTTCCATCCTTCCCCTGCCTTCTGACTCTTTTTCTATATATATATATTGCCACATGGTTGATAATATCCAGTTATTGAGAGATGCTTCTGTCTGAATCCAGATGCACTAGTCAGGTATCTTGAGGAGAGGGGCAAAACCAGAAAGTTTAAATTATGGGCCTAGCACATTTCTCACTAGGGTAGGAAGAGTCTGGAAACAGCTGAGAAGGTGGGCCTGTGACTATAGCCCAGAGGTTGCCCAGCAGGTAGAGCTGAAGCAGGGAGGGAGCAGCTCAGCTCTTGTGGAGCCCTTGGCTGGGGAGGCCTCAGAGTTGTGTCCCTCACTGCTGTGTCATCAGCACATCACTCATTGAGAGACTGACTCAGCAGGTACCAGGCATTTCTCTTGCCTGACAGGGAGAGATGTGACCTCTTTGGGGAGGCTTCCAGCATGACCTGTGCAGCTCAAGCTGTTCACAGCTCTGGCACATGCAGTCTGTAAGTATCAGCCCTACACGTTTCACCCATCTTGAGGGCCTCACCTCTACCGCCTATTTGAAAGTGTTTGGGTACATAGGAGAAACAATGACTAGTGACTCTACAAAGATGGAGAAATCCTTACTGGGAGGGAAAAATGATACAGGCATCTCTGCTGAGCTACTTGGGTCACTGAACAAACTAGGGAGTCCCACTGACAGTGAAGGAGATACTGTGGGTATCTAGAAGCCAACAACTTTGGATTCCAAATATTATACCGCCACTAAATTCCAGGCTGGCCTTTACTGTATGACTGCATGTGAATTATGCATTTTGTTTACTGGAAGGAAGGCAAAGACACATTGGTATCAAGATTTGTTGTCCTATTAATGTTTGCTTGCTTTATCTTTCACAGTAGCAGTAAGGCAGATGCTGACAAAATGTAACTTCATGTGAAATTGTTGGATTTCAGCAGCACCAACACTCTGTCTCTGAAAAAAACAGTAGCTGAGAACCATTGTGTGTTACATAGCACTGGGGTGACCAGTGCTGTGAGGTACTTGAAGTAACAGCAGGGCTCCCAATGCTACAGGTTCAGAGCTTTTGTAAGTAAGTTGGGAGAGATACATGGCTGGGTGAGGGGATGAGAGGTACAGGAAGTAGCACTGTCCTGCCCCCAGAGCTGGAAATGCTGCAAGGTATAAATGTTTACTTTTCGTGATGACAGAAATACTGGGATGTGTTTTGTCCATTATGTACATATTTATAAAATTATAGAATTATTGGTTGGAGAAGACCCTCAAGATCATCGAGTCCAACTGTTAACCTCATACTGCCAAGTCCACTACTAAACCATGTACCTAAGTGTTATTTGTTTGGTTTTTAAATCAAAACATATGACAGAGGACCTATGAAACTGCTCCTACACAGGCTGCTCTTCTTAACTCACAGTTCCCTGCAGCTGATCATAATCAGAGGAATTCAGAGGTCTTGACTGGCCTGGAGTGCTCTATCTCCAAGAAACACATTTTTACCCTGGGACAGGCTCTGCCATGTTTGTGCCCCTATCTTGGATTCAGGTTCTGCTTCCCACATCATCCTGGTTCTTAAAAGCTGTGTGCCATAGTGAAGTTGGGAGGTGAAGGAGAACAACAGGCCTACTTACTTGGGTCAAACTTCTTATGAGTGGAAGAGAACATCAAACTAGGCTGATAGTGACATCAGTAGAGCTTCTTCATCTGAGAAACATGTTCAGGTGCCAATACAAACATCTGCAAGAGCACCTATAATATCTCACACCATCCATGCTGCCCTGGTAAGTGGCTCCTTGGCAGCCACCTTTCTCTTAGAGATCTCATACATCCGGCATTTCTGTGTAGGTACAGATGTTCATTATCAGATCACACAGAATGGCTTACAAATCTCAGGCCTTGCTTGGTCTGAATCACCTGTCTTTTTAATATGGGAAAAATCAGAGGCATCAGAATTTCACTGGTCATAGGCAGCATTACCCTAAACCTCATACTGGTGCTTTTAAGGATTGGTGCTTTTAAGGGACTTAGATGGCAGAAACCCCCAGTGGCACCAGAAGTCAAAGGAATAAAGAACATACTAAAGATCATTTCTGGGCTACATCTGGTACTTCTAGAGCAAAGAATAGTTTTAGATAACACAGCATAACTTCTTAAACAGTTAACCCACTTTATTTTTTTTTCCTTTTGTTTTTATTCCTGAGCAAATCTGAACTAGAACAGCTATATAGATCAGACGGGAAAATTGTATTATTTAGCTATTATTGCAAGTCTGAGTTGGTGCTGGAAGTCCTTTAGTATCTCATGATAACTTATGATATCTGAAGGCCTGCCTCAAGGCCAGATAAAATTATCTTTATCCACATTCTAGTAGTACAACTGAAACATTCTGAAACATCACTGCTCAAGGATCCGTAAGAATATTTAAATCTTAATTTATGTTGGCACGAATAAGTATGCTAATTCTTATATTAGAGGTTGTTAGTAATTCTTTTTTCTTCTACATAAAGCACACATACCCTGCTGTGCAAAACAGGGTCTTTACAAATTATACTAGTATGAGCAGTTATGGTCAACTTATTAAGAATTAATTTATGTCATTCTACGTATCACGTCAGTTTTCAATATCAACTCATTCTAGATAGCAAAAATCAGTGCAATGTTTAAAACAAAGATCTTAATATTATTAATTTTTGTTATTGTTGCATTTCTTGTAAATTTCCAGATAAGTATAATTAAATATATGATTCCACAAGCACATGAAAGGAAAGAATTGTTTAAAAATTGATTCATAAAGGAAGTTTTAATTAGAATTACAAAGGACAATGAAAGCAATGAACTTTTTAAGTTGGAATATGGCTATTTCATAAGTAGATCTTTGAAGAAGGTGGTCATTAGCATATTTCTATATTTTGCCCAGGAGCACTTCAGCCAGACTTATTCAAGTTTCATTAATATTTTAAAATTTGTGGCAAAAATGTAACTTTAATTATAGGGTTGGATTATTTGAAAATTAAAATACTGCCTTTAGCTGTACTAAAAGAGCACTCAGAAGAGACCTTGTGAGAATCTTATTTCTCCTTAAATCCCACAAGATGGAATCAATTTCTATTTTAATTAATAGCTTATTTGCCAGTCATTTACAATTCAGTGCGTAGCCTTGACTGTTAGCACCTCTAAATACTCATTCCTCATGCTGGGTACATTATTTTCAGGAAAAGGTCTTGCTACAGTATCTTTTTTGAGGCAATGATGGCTTTAGGATTGATCCACATGGCACATTTGGTTGTATCAAGCTGGTACGGATGTAACCATGGAAGAATAAGACCATCACAAGGATTCTGTGATGTGAATAGGCTACCAACCTCACCAGCAGCAGCAGCAGCAGCTTCTAGCTCTGTGCCTGCCATGCAGGTGGTGCAGGAAAAACTACTCTTCCCTTATTTCTTCTTTAAACTGAACAGTGTCAAATATCAATTGAATGAAATCAGCCAATTCTTCTCTCTACTTCCTTCTGTCCCAGTCCCACACTTCTCCTCTCCCTCCACACTTCTTCTGCATCCTTCTACCTGCAAGCAACCAGACTCTGTATTCTCTCACAGCAAGACCCAGCCCTTTACTTTCTGCCTCTTCGACTTTGTTACTTCATTTACTTACTTGCCTCAGGTAAGTAAGGGTGACTTGACTACTCCTCAGGAGCAATGTCTTTACAATTCCCTAACTTCCTACCTCACCTCTCAGAATAACTGTGCACATTTCTAAATAGATGTATCCTTTATTTACTGCTTTTTTTTTTTTTTTTTACCTGTAAAGCAAGGCTATGCATTAAAAAATCCCATATTTGGCAGCAGTATGGGCCTGGGTATACAGGTGGCTGAAAAATATAAAGGGATGTTTATTAGAGAACTACTTTTTCCTAGGAATCTCCCGTTTCATTAGTCTTCTGTACTCTGCTGTTCTGCATCCAGTAATCCAAACTCCCTCTTTCCTCTGACCCACTGTTAAAACAGAGCACCACTGCCAAGAACCGGGGAATATGTTGCATCCACAGCTGCTGCAGTGGATGGCAAACCAACACAGCTACAGCTACAGCTACAGCTGCAGATGCAGGAGGGTATGTGAGGATTTGAGTTGCCGCTTTGAAGGAATAGTACCTTTAAAGCAGTGCAGGTTATAGACATCAAAATACCAATCTGTTTATGTTATAAAACATATTTAGTTGCTTACAGAATGTGGGGCCCCAGAAAAGGAAGCAGCCAGTATAGTGCACGCTTTGCAAAGGAGCTTTCAGATTTGCAAAGTCTGTTGGCGCTTTCCAAAACGGTGTCGCCAACGTCAGCCGGGTAGGTGCCACTGCAAACACCACCAGGGTAAACACTGAAAGGTCAGCTCCCCTTTTGTGCCAGTTGTGTGTGCCTGTTCTTTAGCCTGTTCGCTCTAAACAGACCGATATCTGTATGTGTGAAAATATTAAAACATACGTTCTTACACTAGTGCCAGTGTCTGTTTTTCTTAAAGAAGCAGTATTCATATGTGCAAACAAGACAGTTACAGAGGATATGGACTGCAATATTTACACACCACAGTTCCTTCTTACCTTGAAAAAAAGGGGAAAAGGGACAGGTCTTTTCTGATGTGGAGTAGAGCTTTGAGATCTTGGCATCTTTGCAGTAGTATCTGACCAATCAGAGGAAAAACATTATGAGCCATTTGTTCTTTTGCAACTGGTCCTCCTGAGGATGCTATAAAATTCAGTGCGGCCAAAGGGAAGCAACATAACGACTTTTATTTCAAGTTTGCTTCCTTTGGAAATTTGGTGTGGCTTCATTTTAATTAGTTTGTGCAATTTGAGAGAGGAGGGGTGAAATGTTCAAACTGCAGTAGGACTGCTGGAATCATAGTCTGGATCTTGCAGTAGATGGGAATTTAGAAGGCTTCTTCACATCATCCTTTTGGCACATATCAAAGAGGATGTCAAGGTGTCTGTGGCTGGCATGGTATGACTGTGCAACTGAGATGTGTATCTCATGGTCATGGAGCTGAACACTTGTGCTACATGGGAAAAATATCCCTGTCTGCTGCCATTATCACTAATGAATTAGATCTGCAACTTCCCCATGTGAGAATGCATGGCTAAAGAGGGGAGAGTTTGATTCTTTCATTTCTTCTGTTCAAATCATATTGATTCAGTAATGGAGGGGAAAATGGATCTTCCCTCAAATGTTGTTGATAGTCTGTATGTCCTTTGCATTTAGCAAATCAAAATACTGCTATGCTTATGTTCTCTGCTATTACTTGTCTGTCTTGTAATGAAATAGCACAAAATTTCTGGTTCAACAAGGGGAAGTGCCGGATTCTGCACCTGGGATGGCTCAACCCCAAATGTTCGTACAGACTGGGGAATGAGATGCTGGAAAGCAGTGCCATGGAAAGGGAGCTGGGGGTCCTGGTTGAGGGCAAGTTGACTATGAGTCAGCAGTGCCCTGGCAGCCAGGAGGGCCAACCATGTCCTGAGGGGCATCGGGCGAAGCATCACCAGCTGGTTGAGGGAGGGGATTGTCCTGCTCTGCTCTGCACTGGGGCGGCCTCACCTTGAATATAGTGTGCAGTTTTGGGCACCACAATATAAGAAAGATATTCAGCTGTTAGAGAGCGTCCAAAGGAAGGCCACAGGGATGGTGAAGAGCCTTGAGGGGAAGCCGTATGAGGAGTGGCTGAATTCACTTGGTCTGTGATACACCTCTTTGAGGGGAGACCTCATCACAGTCTACAACTTCCTCATGAGGGAAGAGGAGGGGCAGGCACTGATCTCTTCTCTGTGGTGACCAGTGACAGGACCTGAGGGAATGGCCTGAAGTTGTATCAGGGGAGGTTTAGGTTGGATATTAGAAAAAAGGTTCTTCACCTCGTGGGTGGTTAGGCACTGGAACAGGCTCCCCGGGGAAGTGCTCCCAGCACCAAGCCTGACAGAGTTCAAGAAATGTTTGGAGAATACTCTCAGGCACATTGGGGATCATCCTGTGCAGGGCTAAGAGTCAGACTCAGTGATCCTTGTAGGTCCCTTCCAACTCAGCATTTTCTGTGATTCTGTGATTCTTTTATTAGGAAAGTAAAGTTTTAATATTTGAGGGGGTGTAATACATTCTATAATAAGTGTGCAGCAGTTTGTTTTGTGTTTGTGCTTTTTTAAGTCTGACTAATACACTGAAAAATAGTAAAATGGTAATATACTGCCACTTATATGCAGCGTTGTCAGGGAGCATATTAGGGATGTTTTATTAAAAGGTGCCTATACCTGTGGTAAATACTTCTAAGAAAATTTTCAGAAGTTGAAAGGTTTTTTTGAAGATCGTGAAATCTGATCCTAGGGGTTTCTGTGAAAACTTGTGGATGATAATTTTTACGTATTGTGGCCGATATTTTTAATGTATTGTGGCCTTTTTCTCCTTAATATTTCATATCACATGAATTTACAATGGAATTACTAGCATATTACGTACTCAAAATAATTCTGTCATAATAAAAGTCACACAGCATTAATGTGGTGACCCACCTGACACTGGGCAAATTTTAATTTTTCATGTTTTCTCCCCTCTTCCTGGTTTCCCTTCACTGTCACATCCTGGTATCAGGACCACCCACTCACTGACATATGACAAAGTTTTGAAAAATGACCTGTTAGCAAGACTTACATCTATACTTAACTAATCATGATAAAAATAACTGAAAGTTCTTGGGTTCCCAAAACACACATTAGAAAAAATATTCCGAGGGAGCTATATAATGCATTATTTCCAGATGTATAATAAATTGAATTCTTCTTTAAAAAATGCTAGGAAAGCAGTTTCTCTCAACATTTAAGACAGTTTAAGGGACAAAGGCACATAAAGCAAACAGAGTAAAGTGCAGAAAAGATGTTTTGCCATTGGTAATGTCTGTAGGGATTTCTCTAAGGAAACAAAAGTTCAAAATCCTTCTAATTTAAAACCTTTTTTATAAGTGGCTTTAATTATAAAGTGTTCACTTCCATGTGTAGAAGGGAAAATATTTCTACTGTATTTCACAATTCCCATAACCAACTGCTTATCCAACATTCATACCTTGCCGGGCTCCTACTCTCAGGGCAGTGCCTTTGTCAGTTCTTAGAGATACCTTCATGTCTTCTCCCTGACTTTCCTTCTACATGAGGTGCTACTCCTGAATCTGTTTGGGAAGCTTTATTCTTTCTTGGACTCTAGATATTCTTCAAACTGGGCTTTGGACCTCTGGTATCCAACATTTTCCCTTATCTTATGGTACATTTGGTAACAAGCTGAGGCAAGCTGCACACTGCCTCCTGCAATTGCATCTCCTATCAAAGTGGAAAGTATCCATTTGTCCTGAAGAACCTTCAAAAAGGCCAGCTATCAGTTAAGATCCTGTGGACAGCCATATATCCTTGACAGAGCCTAAAATATGCTTACCAGGACTGATACATTTTGAAGCATTTCTAGGGGGCTTGTATAAATAATTCATGAACAGTTACACACCATCTACTGAATATAAAGAATCCACTAAGTTTTACTGGAATGTATTGATTGTTTTGTGTGTGCAGCATTCAATACTATACCCTGTACTTTGTGCATTTACAACCATCTTTTTTCACATTCTATATTTTTCTCCAGTTAGCCCTTCTAAAATATTTCTATCTGCTCACCACAATATTGTTTCAGCCAGTTGTTCCCTGCCAGAATGAGCTTTCTCAGTTTCTTTCATTTCACGGTTTTCTTTTACAAGCCTGAACATTTCTTCCCAACTGCCTTTCTTTTGCTCACTGTCTTTTTCCTTTCGTGCTTGGAACAAAGCAGGCATTTCTTTCACTGACACTCTTTTTTCAGTTCCCCAGCAATTGGTTTCACTTTCCTTGCCTTTATTTCTTCATCTTCTCTCCACTGTCTTTTCCTTCTCCTCCACCACCCTGACATGGTAATCAGGATACACCATTGAATGATACCCAAAAAAACCATGTCTTCTCCAGCTATAAATGCCAAATACAGCAATGACGGAAGAAAGCTGTGTCCTGATACACAAATGAGATTTTCATAAAAAGTTTGATTGTTAAAGGCAAGTGCCTGTGTTTTCTCTTTTTTTAATGTCTGATTTTATCCTTGCCCTTTGAGATGCAATGAAGTACAATATCAATTTAATGTCACTGCTAAAAATTGTTAATAGAAGAGAAGTAGAAGCTGCATAGTGTGTAGGGAGAGTATGGAGCTTCTGACAGATAATACTGTGTCTCTTAAGTGCAATTGTTTTCTGATGTGATGCCAATTTTATTTGTCTTCTTGACTGATGCACTGTGGGAAGATGACTGGGGGTAAAATCAGAGAAAACTGTTAAGTTACAGTCACATTCTGACAAAAGTTATAACTATGGAAATTATAGGGTGAAACACAGTTGCTTTTCCCTGGGTGCAATGTAGTCAGCATGCTCTTCCACAACAACTGGCCCCACACGAAATGCAACCTTAAGCATGAGCTTAAGAGGACGGAGCAGAGTGGAGACACCATGGCCAGGCTCTATTGTAATCCTTGCAAGGAGGGGAACTCAATGGTACCTTGTAGCTGATAAAGTACATAGCATCTGTCAGCCAAGGGAGATAGGAGATTTCTTGCTACCGAACCAGCAACTATGGCAAAATGGCTGTCCTTGGATTAACTCAGTTCATTGTAATCTAATTGTCATACTAATGCACACCTCCATCCTAAACTACCCGACTCCAAGGAATGACCACCCCTCACTGAGCATGTGGTCTATATTTTCTTGACTATACCTTTAAGAGTGAAGGAAGAGAATTTTACACCAATCAGTAACAAAGGTATGTATGACCGTAGTCACTCGAGATCCAACTAAACATAAAGAAGTAGTATAAAAGTAAGGTAGGAATGAGGAGAAGTTATGGAAGACTCCATCATAACTTCTGGGATCAGTCGGCAGGCTGAATCTGTCTTCTCCCCCATAGAGATGCCTACTGGGTAAGAACAATAGTCTATGTGTGCTAAATGATTATCTCAACCTAATTTTATTGGTGATTAGAGCATGTCTGTATATTGCTTTGAATAAGTTTTTGCAGTCAGATACTATCGCCACCAATCTTTTAACCTGTCACACTTTTCTATTATCATCGTGTATATAAATAAAGACTGCTATTCCACAAAGTGTTCACAGGCACTGGCAGTCACTGGCGGTGGGTAACATGTTCAAATAAAAGTGTGGAGACCCAGGAGGGGTTTCTCTTATGCCATTGTGCATGTGTCCCTGGATACATTAGTCAAATTGCTCTCCTATCCAGGTGGCTGCATGGCATAGAGTCCCCATAATGGGACACTGACAGACTGGTCAGGCACGAGGATCTCAGCTTTTCCGGGTGCTGACAGACCAAAAAAATGCAAAGGATTTGTTACAACCCCCAATTTCATGTGAAAGACCCATCTCTTCAGTTTCTCACTTGGCTACTGAATATAATACAGATCCTGACTTCAGTGTTCTTGATTGGTTGAAGAACTCTGATTTGCATCATCATCTTCTTTTCATACCTACAAGAAAAATATTTTCCTTCAGGTCAGGCCTGGACTATAATAGGTACAGAGTTGGTAATTCTCCGTACTTGAAAGTAAGAGAAATGCTCTTGTCCATCTCTGTCTGTCACTGTTCCTTCCTGGATTGCTGAATGCAACACCTCATTTGCATTTATTAGTTAGTACTACTTCTCTATCTTTTGCTTCTGTCTTTCTGTCTTCTTTTATATGGCATTTTAATTAAATATTATTCTGTTCTTTCATTACTTATTAATGTTTTCATTGGCAAGCTTGGTTTTCACCCTCCTCACAAAGCAGAGTCAATTTATTTCAATATCCTCATTGAGACCCCGTTAGCAGCAATAACACAAATAATCCATTTGTTAATTATGCTAATTGAAGTGACAGTTTCAGAACACACATTCCTAATATAATGTCAGACAGTCATACCTGGAATGTGGCTCCTGCTTCATTAGCAAATGAGGTGACTATTAATGTGACAGCATCTGATAGAAACTATTTACAACTTCTTACTAGGAACACTGGAGGGAGGCAGCTAAGTAAAGATGATCTCCCTATACATCCATTATGAAGAAGACTTTGAACATCAAAGTTAACCTCCTCATCTGGGCCAACTCTCTAAAGCAACCTACGTTGACCATGCAGAGCTCAGGCTCCTAGTTTAGGAGCCTGAAATTAGGCAGTACTAATTATCTCTGTGTCTCTGCAAATAGCCAGATCTCCTTTAACAAAGTATTGGAAAAGATGCTTTACCTGTACCTATGCTTTTAGCCATGTTCTCATGAAGAAGCTTCCTGGTGATGCCTCCAAACTTCTGTTACCTGTTAACCTCCATCCACATTTTCTCCTGACTGCTACAGTTCTTGGAAATTTGTTTTCATTGAGTAATGGTTTGAAGTGAAGGCTGGCATTTTTTGTACTTTGTCTCAGTTCCTTCTCTTCTCAGTGAACTATTTTTTAGCACTTTCATTCCTAACAGAAAAAGTGACAGTAAATTGTAATATCTACAATTTCCTTCAGAAAATATTTAACAAAGAAAATGTGAAAGCACCTCATTTCATACACTTTCTTCAGTTTTCTCATAGCTTCTATATGCGGTGAGCAATTCAAGGAACATAATTTTTTCTTTCTGGTATTGACAAAGACATAGCTTATTTCTAGTTCTTCATTATGCCATAATGCAGAAGAGTGCAGGTAAAAGTTTTTGTTTTGTTTTTTTTTATTGGCTTTTATTATGTGGCCTAGATAAAGGTTATAGGAAATTTTAGCAGGCTGGTATCCATGATATGGATATCCATACATACTTCCAGGGTCACCATGGCTTGCTGGCACATCACTCTGAAAGGAAAGAGCACACAGAAGATAATTTACAAGTAAGAATCTCTTGCTTTAGGAGAGGCTGCAACACAAGCCCAAGGAGCTATGTGTGGAAATGATGCACTTTTGCCAAAGTTGAGGTTGAGCTCAAGTACCATCAGCAGCTTTTACAGTTGTAATCCAAACCAAAACAGTCTGTAGACTGAAGTGTAAAAGTAGCTTACACCAGCAGAAAGTTGCTGAGTAGCAAGTGGATGGGTGTATGAAAAGAGATTATTTGGAAAACAAACTATTTCAGTGCTTGCATGAAGGGAAAGGTGAACTTTTTCAGAGGTTATTGGAGCTTTGAACTATCCTTTCCATCTGACTCAATGCTCTGTTTCAAGCTTCTCTTCTTCTGTAGCTTACTGGCTCTTGACTAATTATAGGTTAATATGTTAAGAAGCAGTTACACAGAATTGCCTTCTGTATATTGGACGTTATGCACTAGCCTTTGGCTGCTATCCCCACCACAACATCGGGCTGCTTGTGTAAGTGGTAAAATAGACACATTGGACAGTGAAGACAAACAGTCATCACCACTGCAGCCACAGCCCCACAGTGGCACAACCACAAAACTAGCATTCATGAAATATATACAAAAACTTGCCTACACTGAAAAAGTAGACTTTTTGCATGCTGGAGTTGTTAAATACAAGAGAGAGCACATTTTCACGTGGTTCCACAGGAGGTAGCAAGTGATATCTAAGCAGCTAAAATACTGTGATGGGATGATATTTTATTGCGTACAGCATTAGAAGACAATCCTTTTGATGTATTGACATCAGCTCAAAAACCAAGCTGGAAAACTCAATATTGAGAAGACGTTGCATTTAATTGCTGTATCTGAGAAAAACAAAGTTCCCCAGAGAAGCAGCTGCACTTTACTTATTGATTCTGTAGTGCTCCCACTTTCCCAGAGGTTCCTACACATAAGGCTGCACACACTGGGTTGTGTATCACTTACAATTAGGTGAACACAGGGTCCTCCAAGTCTCTTGGCTGTTTACAACGTCACACATGCTTTAGCATCACATTGTCTCTGATAGTGAGACACTGTCTTTGGGGCAGGATTAGTGGTAGATGACTGACCCACCCAAACAGCCACACTGGCATGTGGCATTGTGGAGTATGAGAGAAGAATTGGAGGTACAGTACCCAATGTACTATGAACATCACAGAAGACGAACATGAGAAGAAAATCAGACAGGTGTTTCTCACACACAGAATCAATATTGTTCATGATTTTGTCCATTAATGCAGTGTCATATGCTTTTAAAGAAGGTGATATAAGCCACCCTTTTAAACACAGCCATTGATTTTTCAGTGTAACTTTTTCTCATGTCCAAAAGATGTTATGTAGTCATCATGAAGCAAACAAGATTTCTTACTGCCTTCTTTCCCTCTCAAGTATATATATCCATATAGAGTCTTTTTGACCAAGGGAAAAGAGCAATGAGCCTTTGATAAAGAGCCTACGAACTTGCTAAAGGTTTCGATCCTTATTTCTATTCTTCTTGTTTTAATTTGTGGTTAAAAAAGTTACCTCTTGCTAAGAACATTTTCCTATATTATTTTGGTGTTTTGGTTACTTAGTCTGTTAATACACAAGATATTTAACCTGAGTTGTGAGGGGTGTTGTGTGGGTCTAATGGAAATATGGAGGGTACTGAAGTAAAAATACATATACAAATATCACATTTTGCTTGTGCACATCAGCATTGATCACTGATTTAATACAAAATACAGTGTTAAACATCTGAATTTTGCAAGGGGGAAATGCATTGCACCAAAACAATATTTCTATCTACTAATTTCTTAGTAAAACTGCAAGTGCAAATACAGAGTTATATCAGATTTGAAAATACTTTCAATGTTCCTTTAGCAGGACTATCAAGCAATAGATTTACTGTTTTTCTTTAACCAAATTTCCTTACTTGCTGATACAGCTGGGATTTTTTAAGCTTAGTACTACACAGAAATATATACGGCTGCCTTGCTTTTATGCTCCTCCTGAAGCATCCATGTTGGCTATTTACAGAGATATAGTAATAAAGTAGATATATCTCTGTGTTCTTTATGTTCTGTATAGTATGCAGTAAAGTTTAGATACCCAAAATGTAGGAGAAAAAAATAGAGAAAGTAATTGTATCATAAAAATATAATGTAATGCTAATTTCTGAAAAACACTCCAGGAATCATTGAACAAGGCAATGAGGCATATGGTACTCACTGTTTGAGATCAAAACCCACTCCCTGAAATGCTAAAAGCTAATCATGTAGATTATTTGATGTTGGCTCTTGATGGTGATTTGGCATTTGACCAGTGAGTAATTCATAGATCAGGAGGGAGTTTTGGTTCCTGATTAAATGGATAACAAACATTTTAAACAGATGCTCAACATGAATACAAACCAATAATAGTGTACTTCCACTGTGAACTTCTGAAATGTATGGGTAATTTCACAGATGCTGCATAGCAGCTGAAAAGCTTACTGACAATTGCTGATTAGATCACATAGATAAAGTGAAATAGCCATTCTATTTTTATGCTTAAGCGTGTTCATATACCCCTTTCATTGTCAAGGTCCTCATTAGACCCTTCCCTCTCTGGAGTAGCCTGATAACATGTAGCAAAACCCAGAGGTATAAATTTAGCACCTGAGTTATTTTCACTGTTTTTCCTAAGTTTTTTTTCCTAGTTTTATACACAATGTATCCAACTTGTCATCTACAGAGTACCATGTAGTATCTGCAAAATTTCATGAAGAAATCATGCCTGAATGGAGATAGTTAATATAACACCAACATTTTAGGACTTGTTTTGCCTTGGGCAAGATTGCCCCTGAGATTTCAGTGTGTCTCATGAGCTTTGTAGCAGAGAATCCAAACTCCATAATCTATGAATTCTTTTTTCTTTTTTTTTTGGTCTGTATTAAATATCAGAAATTTTCACATAATTTTTTCTCCCATACAATTGGACCTGACCACATAATTTCTAAAATTCAGTGAAAACCTTATTAAGCAAAAGTGGAAATGATGCAGATTATATGGGTTAATATGAGCATTGTTACAGAAACTAGGATACACAGGCAATTTGGCAATTCAGTAATATGTTAAGGTCAGAAAAGAAAATTCAGGGTCAGTGGTAGTGGAAGGGACCATTTCAAGTAATTGGAGCTGCTGATGGCTTCTACATTGAGTACAGACACTCAAAGAGCCTAAAAATTTTTCTCCAAAACTGCAAATAACTACTCCTTTTGCTGTAATGCACAGAATAATAGACAAGATACATTACAAATATGTATCAGCAGGTAATACTGCAATTAAATATTATAACTTTACTATTTACCTATAATGTTACTTGTGGTCACGTGTACTAAAAAGAGGCAGCAGAAGATATTCCAAATTATTAGAGACTTGGAATGATCTTTGTATGAAAGAACAAGACAGGCACTTACAATAATCAATATTTTAGGATGAGATTGCTTAAATATGAATAAATTATTTCACAATGAAAGGGCATAGGAATATTTAAAATATTTTTTTAAAAAACCTTACGTTTAAAAAAAATGAGTAGAATGTTTACAGGCATTTTTTGGCATCGCTCACAAAAGCAAACCATGTAGCTAAGGTAAATATTAAAGTGCAGAATATTCAGGTAAAGATAATGTTGCTTCCTTCTAGCATAGTCAAATTAATTCATAAGGTATTCTAGTCTTAATACATTGTCTGACTTTGCCATTGAAAAGAAATATGGAGGATTCTGGACTCCTAGTTGTTCTATTAAATTTAAAACTCTGATTTTTAAAAATGTGGGAAGAGCATTAATGTAAAATTACTGAAGTTTCAAAAAGGAAGAATTTATTTTTATTTTTTTTAATTTAACCAAGATTGACTGTGATTAAAAAAAAAACAGTGGGACATATATGAAGAAAACCAAAGTCATTCAGGAAGAAAAAACATCCACTGGGGAAAAGAAAAGAAGATAAAATGGACAGCAATATAGTTATTACATAAACCCTATGGAGTTAATAATAAATGAAAAAAAAGAGGGGTAATGTTACAGAAGTAATAATAAACTCAACAGAGAAAATTCAGAAAGTATTAAAAATAATTTACAAGAATGCACTAGGAATAACAGTTTTATGGACTTCCAGAGGGCAGATTTC
>VXAY01002817.1:421640-440502 GCA_013399855.1 Oxyruncus cristatus | reverse complement strand
ACAACCCCTCAACCTTTCCCTGTTGTTCCCCCCCCCCCAAAAAAAAAAACAAGCCAACCACAAAACTATCAGATGACATATCTTGGCACTATCCACTTCCCTTCACCGAAATCTTTCCAGCCCCTTCCTACCATAGCCCAGCTTTTTTATTCTCTCAACTCTAAACTGAGCCCTAAATTTTCTCTTAACCTGTAGGCAAGCTGTACCAGGCACTGCTCAGACAAAACACATCTTCCAGCCAAGTTTCCCTAGCTAGCATAGTGCCCTATGTTTTACCTTTCTGCATTCCTAACCCCTAACAGAATCCAATTATGACTCCAAGAGTTCTGCAAAGCTGTAGACAGAGCCCCACAGGCATTGCCCAGTCAGATCTGGTCACTTTGAACCTGAAAGGTTAGGGCTGGGGTTTGGGTCTGGATTAAGGTAGAAGGAGAAAGTGCAGGTTGGCCATTGGAGCAGGCCTGAAAACGCACGGCAAAAGGAAAGGGGGTACTGTCAGGAGGCCTGGGATGGGAGAAATGTTCCTACTGACCAGGACTAAGGAGGATCTCTTCTTTGACTAACCAGGAAAAGTACAGTTTTAATAAAAGATCCATCAATACAACCAGTAGAAAACACAAGCCATGCATTCCAGTAGAGTAGGCTTATAAGCAGGAAGAGTAGGGCTGCTCCACGGCTCAATATAAATCAAGACCCACAGGTGAGCACAGCAGAGGCAACACTCACCAGTTAGAGTGCAGTTTCACAATATCTAAACAGGACTGCCAGAACCAGGTCCATCAGCATTCCTGGACAAGACAAGGTGTTGAATTAGGTTCAGAGAACTTCCAGGGAACCCAGTCAGGGGCAGCATGAGATGGTACTATCAACAGGACTGAAGACGAAGCAAAATCTTGGTCTGAGATCCTTCCACAAGACAGATCTGAAGATGGTGTGCCTAAAACACAGGTTAAGCAAAGAGTGAAAGGCCAGGCCTCAGATGAAATGAAACCTCCCAGAACAATTGGCAGAAAGAGAGTGAGAAAATTCTAGGTGAGGCTTGTGAGGCTAACTAAGTGCAGGAATAGCTCTCAGGCAGCTTTCCTTCCTCCCCCTGCCCCAAGGTGTCTTCACACCTTATAAAGACCTGGTTTCATTGCCTGTGAAACAGTCTGGTTGCTGTGGGTTGACATGGGGCTATTGCAGTGGGACACAGAGCCAAGGTATAACCATGGATGTCTTGCATCTAGGTCACAGCTATTGCAGGGACATGGAAATGAAACAGAGATGTGATGGGGAGACCCCAAGGACGCAAAGACCAGTGCCCTTTCCCACTACCACAGCAAATACACATTTGAACTTGGCCCAGCCCAGTCTAGATTCCATTTAGCATGTTCACCTTCTCACTTCCATGACCCAAAAATTATGGTAATATTTGAATGGCCAGAGTGCATAGGTTTGTTGGATGAGAACTGGGATTTTGGAGCATCTCTGTAAGTGCATACAGATGGAGGTAAGTGTATGACAGTGAATTTACAGATGTGCTCATATAATAAATGTTATGGTGTTGCATACTGTTTGCAGAATGATTATTCTCATTGACAGGTTGTAGAATTTTCACATTCAGGCAACATTTCCAAAGACACCCAACAAAATTTGATTTGCACGGGGGAAAAAAAACTGTCAGTGTGGGTGGAGCTAAGCCAGCACTATTTGAAGCTGCAGCAGAAAGGAGTTAACAATTGTTCACCAATACTGGCTTATATTGCAGCAGGGAGAAGTTGCCCTTCCTGGCAACTAGAACTACCTAAAGAACTGTGACAGGAGCAAGGCTCAGGAACTGCCCCTTTCTGCCATCCTGGCCATTTGATGTAATCCTTATTCCTTCCAGAGAACAGAATTTCTGCAGACCATACAGATCTGCCAGGCAGGAGACCACTAGCTCTGTTCCACTGCAGGGGGAGAGCTCCCTAACCTCCATCAGGCTGCCAGGGTGTGCAAGGCCTAAGGTTGTCCTGTACTTTTCAAATTGTGGGCTTCACCACAAAAGCTGGCTCCAGTGAAGCCAACCACAGTCATGAGTACCCAGCTTCTCTGAGGAGCAGAACCTGCATTTGCAGTTTTATTATCCATTTTTCTTTTAATGTCCTGCACACTTGAGAAACCCTGCGTGAGAGTCAGAATGAGAGAGGGAGAAAGAGAGAGAGAGGCAGAGAGAGAGCTCATCATGCCCATAAAAGGGACAGATTCTGATTAGCTGAAGTTATAAAAATGATTTATACTTGCAAACATTATTTCTACTTGTATTGTTTGCCTGCAAGCGTTAACATCACGTCATGGACACTGTAGCCAGACTCAGTCATCCCTTGAGACGGGACAGATGGCTAACGTCCCCTTCCTATCAAAGAAACCCCTGAATGCAGAATTGGGGTGACCAGAAGAAAGACTTTGCTCTGGCTCTTGGCACTTCCGAGCCTCATGGGAACAGTCATCCTCGTGCAGCCAAAACAGTCCCAGCCATCAAGAAGAGCGATCCTGATGTCAGCTTCTTCTTCTCTCTGCTTGGCATTTCTCGAGCAGGAGAAGCATGCTGAGTCCTGCCTATATTGTGCACTTTCCCCGCCTCCTGCCAGCCCAGATCTGGGTTTATTTCCTCATCCGTGATTATTGTAAAGAGGAGCAGAATGAAATGCAGATGCAAAACACGCTCGTAAGAATTTCCTCTCTCTCTCTCCCCCATCTGCCAGAGAATAGATTTTAATCTTTAATCCATGAGCAATCAGCGAACACTAGCGAATTGCAAATTACAGATGTTTTACTGTCTTTGGCATTTTTAGCTTCCTCGCTTCCCCACTGCCACTCAGTGTCTTTCTCACATCCTCCCCTCTTCTGCATTCATCGAATGCCACGCGCCATCACCAAAACCATATGACACTGTCATCATTTGGTAATTAAACCTTTACTCACTTTAAATACGCAAAGCTGGCTGGGGTAAGCAGCACTTAACCCTTTCCAGACAGGCTTTATGCATATCTGGAATGAAGGGAAGGGCGGGACGATGGACAGAACAGTCGGTGAGGGGAAGCCCAAAGTTGGAAATCACGTCCAAGTGCTGATGGCTTTTTTGAAAGCCTCCCTTGCCCAAGAGAGGCCAAAAGAGATGGTTTGTTTCCATTTACCTTGATGTCTGGGCTGTGTTGTGCCACTGACCCAGGAGAGCATAGGCTCCTCTGTTAAACAAACCCTATAAGCTGATGGGAGACACTTGGTTTCTAATAATCTCCAGGAACTGCTCACAACAACTTTAACCCTGCACCACACAATACTAAGCAATTACAGGCTCAGCCCTGGACTATCCCTAGGTGCTTCAGATTGTTATTAACACAAGCTGTCCCAGTCTGAGGTCTTCAGTTTGATTCTTCGCTGCCCAAATGGAGATCTCCAAATAAAATCAAGTGAAAGGACAGCGGGCAGATACAGAATAGATGTACAAGCATAGGAAATATCTCAACAGGGGTAAAAAATAGTTTTGTAACCATCCTTCCTGAAAGTATATTTCATCTGTGAAGGACAGGGAAGAACTGTTATACTGCCTCAGTTGCAATCTTACAGCAAAAAGACAAAGTATGGTATAAATGCTTTCAAAAAGAGCTGCTGCAGTGGCGTGGGTCTCTTGTCTTAGGGTGGCGTCCAGAAGGGTTCGCAGCAGGGTCCAAAACACAAGAGAGCACTCATCCCTACTAGTCTGTGAACAATCTGAATTCCCAGTAAAAGTTAAATCACAATTCATTATCAAAGGAGTCCAAGGTAAATTGGAGTTGGAGAGAGTAAGACATGGCAAGAAGGAGGAGGGGAGGGAAGGAGGAAGGGAGGAAAATGTAGCTGCAATTATTTTGCCATAGATTGGCAGGGCCTGCTTTCCCTGTAAAAAGACTGCAACATTTGGGGAAACATAAATAACAGTTGACAAGAGACTGCACCGTAGAGACAGGCAGTAATTGTTTCACCTCCCTCTGTGCCCTGTCCACTGTAGGCTCCCAAGGAACTACCTTTGTATCTTAGCTCGAGGCAGCAGCTCAGAGCCCCTCTGGACCAGGAACAGCGAGAGCCTTAATCATTTTCTACAAGTTTGTCAATTTAACAAGTGTTTGCCCAAGGGGTATCTGTCTTCCTGCCTTCCTTTATTCCTCTCTCTGCTTGTTTGTTTGTGAGCTGGTGCATTCTGCCTGCTATCTCCAGCTTCACACAAGTCTGGCTCTAAGCAGGATATGACCGTCACTGGAAGTGACATGGTTAACCCCAGTTTCAGATATTAATAACTGGGATCCTCTGCACTTTCTGCCTTCACTCCTTTTTTCCTCCATCTCTTCTTCATGTATGTGTGGGCTGTGGCAGTCACAGAGAGAAACAATGATCCTTCCCTCCTGTCTCACTGCACTGGATGCTGAGTTTACCCCACAGCAGATGGAGTTAAATTCATCAAAAAGCTGAGCACTGGCTGTCCTTGAAAACACTATCTTTCAGAAAGTCCCCACAGGACCTGGGGCAGCACCGGGGAGCTCTGGTTTATCACGGCATTTTGGAACGCCATCCTGCTGCTGGGTGTCTCAGCTGAAAGCATGTTTGTGTCAGGTGAGGAAGAGGAGGAAGATTGGAGTGAAGACTGACTGCTGATGGGAAGGGGCTGCGCTTGTCTCCCTGTGCCAGGGCCCCAGACCCTCTCAGTATGACAGGCTGAAACACAGAACTCAGGAATTTCCACAGTAATTCAGACAACTATAAAAGAGGTACTGAATCTTCTTTTAGTTCTTTTTTCTCTTTGAATGCAGTAATGAGAAAAAAAATGCCATAAGAAAGTATTACAGTGCCTTTTTTGTTTCAGACTTCTCAGGGCAGGGTTACTTTCACAGACACTGTTCCTATTAGCCATACTGTCAATATCATTGTAACATGCCATTAGAACAACTCAACATTCCCTTCCCTCTTGCATTACTCCCAGCTTCTGTTCTCAGAAAGCATGGACTTTGGTGCCCACAATTAGTAAAATTTGGTCTTAATCCTAGCCCAAACCCCAGGCTTCAGAGCCAAGTCATCCATACAACCAATAAAGTAGAATGAAGGACATGGGAGTCCAGAGGCATCAGATCTCTTCCTTACTTTAAAGACCCAGTAGACTCTGGTAAAAAAAAAAATAGGAGTGTTCAGTTTTGGTATCGTGACCCAAAACCAAGTTATAGCCAGAGCAGTAATCCTGTAGTAAGAGATTACAGAGGCAACAGCCCTGGTGAGACCCAAACATCTAAGTACAGAACAAATAGACTTTGGCTCCCTCAATCTAAAACTTCACTTGAATTATAGTGGACAGCCCATCCTGGCAGTAAAGAGAAATTTAAGGCTCAGCAGCTGTGAGAGCCCTGTAATGTCCAATCAAACTTGCTTCTAGTCATTTGGATTGAGGTGATTCTCCAGCCTATATTTGGGGCTTAAATCAGACTTTTATTCTAGTTTGGTTGTGGGAACTACAAAGGTTGAAACTTCCAGTTCATGTTCTCTAGTGCTGGCCCTCTCTCTTCAGGAGAGGGCTGTGTTTGACTAGCAACATTACAATATTTTTTTCTGGAATTACTTTTATGGATTTCATTGTTCTAGTATTTCTACACCAAGACCTTTTTGGAGATCCCTACACAGTAACTCCAGGACAGTTATTGTTGTCTTAAAGAAAGGGTACAAATACAGAATAAATTCAGCCAATATCTCCTACAATACTGATCTTAGCAACAAATAGGATCCAAACCTCCTGCATATTCCTATTCTAGATTTGGTTTAGGCCTAAATATTAAATATGTGACCAAATGACCGAAGTGTTTAAAGAAGTCATTAAAGATGGGAGCAGGAGGAAACTGCTGGCATTTACACCCCTGTGAGACAGGATGGAGAAGAAAGGTTTAACTGCAAAACACACTTGTGTTCCAGACATGGCTTTTGATATGGAGTGGGTGGAAGGAGCTCAGGGCAACATGACATTACTGCAGGCAGGCAGCAGCAACAATCCCAGGAAACCTCCCTGCCACTCACCTGTCAGTATTTTATTTTACAGTGGGACTGGCTTTGAGCTTTGTACTTATGTCAGACTCTCCTTCATTACAAGGGAAGAAATGCATTGACCATGATCCATTTAAGAAAGGCAAGCAAAAGAACATCCACTTAACCACTTAGATTCACAGCAGGCATGTTGCACCTCACATAAACCATATGAGAGGCAAAAAGTCTCAAGTCCAATGGAAAAAACTTCCAGGATTCTCACTTGTTGTCTTTTCCTGATCTTTGAGACAGTGAAAAAATGCTTCCCAAGAGCCAGAAGTACCACAATAGCTACTGTTGCCATTGTCACCTCCGAAAAGGTACCAGTGTGAATACCTATGAACCACAGAGTCCAGTGTTTCACTTCAGCTGCAAGAAACCTACAGCTGACAGTAGAATTCGTCTCTGTAAGACGTGCCCTGTGCTCTCTGTATGCTTGGAACTGCATCACAGCCTCTCCAAGACTTGTTGCCCCCGGGCCCTTCACATGCCAGCAGTGGTTTACAATCTCAGTCTCCTCACCACTGGCAGGCAAGTCTTTAAGAAAAATGGGTGCAAAGCTCAGGAAATGTGTGTCCTAATTAATCACTGTTAGAGCTGACGGGGGGAAGCAAGTCCTGGACTATATCTGCATACAGGAGGGAAAACTGGAAAGACCACTTCCCAAACAGTAAACAAGGCCTCAGAACAGAGCCCAGAGTTACTCAGATGCAATCAAAGAAGCTGGAGTGTGTTTACAGGTTCCTTTTAATCTGACATGAAGATGGACAGGACCAAAGCAGACATACCAGGGCACTTTCCACCTGCCACTCTGATCAAGAGAAGTGTCTTCTGCCTTCCCCACCCACTTCTTGATGACAAACATCTCCATGGGTCATTTATAATGAAGGTGATGGGTTTAAGAAGAGATGAGCAAACCACAATACATGGATTATTTGCCAAGTCCTGGTAAGAGGCTAGAGTGGCAGAAATGCAGTAATCCTTCATGTCAATCTTAACTCCTTCTCCAGTGGTTATGGCCACAGTATGCAATACACTCTTCTCTGCATATCACTGTTTAATATTAGAGACCCCAGGCAGGACAGAACAGGGATGGGATATGTACTTGCTCAGCACTGACCGCAGCAGAACTAACAGGGAGATGGACATCAGTGAGGATTTTCTAGGAAACAGATCTGATCACCCCTGCTCAGTCCTTCCCATCTCCCTTCTGCAACTTTGTCCGACTCTCTGACAGTTTTCTCTAGCCCTTCAGCTCCTCTAGCCTGGGGATTTCACTGGCACACAGTCAGCCTCTAAGACTCAGAAATGCTCCAGAGAGTGACTGGAATCTTAGGTTACCCAAGTACATCTCTGGTTCTGCTAATGACAGAAAGAGCCTCAAATATCCAATATTCCCAGTGAATAGACCCAGTGAGACATTTTGCTGGGGTGGGGGCAAGAGCTGCAGTTTGCCAGGCAAAACAAAAAGGAAGAGTGGGAGTGAGAGCTGCAGAACATAAAGGCACTTAAGGGGATAGATGATGATGCAGGACAGATGATGATGAAACTAAAATACCACCACAACTTCACAAAGTCAGTAACTGACACACTGCTGGGGTTTCATCTGTGCTCCCACTAGTTTTCCCCAAACCAAACTATAAAGTATGTGTCACGTCCTGTTTGATTCCAGGAGGTAAGTGGAATCTTTCAGTGCAGGTCACTGTATATCTATATCCTTCCTTCCAGTACACTAAAAGATCATGTAGATAATGCAGCCACCTCTCAGCATGCTGCCCAATGACACCCATAGAGCAGTCTGCACTATGCAGTGCAAGGAGAGATAGAGACATTAGGATATAGCATGGACACACAGTCCAGATGACTGCCATGGAAACAACTTGGCTAGCCTGGCTCCATCAGAAGGAATACCTGCCCAAGGCCAGCAACCCAGCAGGGAGACCGCACTGTTGAAGAGAATAGGAGCCCATTTCCAGATCATTTCTTCCATTCCTGCTGCCAACCTCAGCTGTTCCCCTCTTGGCCAGGTACTTCCCATCAAAAGTATTCTCAGGATCTGCTTTCCATTTTTCCCAGGTCAAGGTAGCTGAGGTTACACAGGAAGATCCCAGAGCAGGCAACAAATTGCTTAAGAGCTTCAGACAGCAACGGAGTAATTGATTATGGAGCTCTTGTTTGAAAAAAAAGCAAGGTAGGAGAATGTTCAGAAGTATTTAACCTGGTCTTCTACAAAAAGAGACGGGAAATTTTTAATCAGAGTGTGCTATGGGAAGAAATACAAGCCACTTCCCTTCTCAGCACCTTTTTTTCCCCCTCTTCTCAACTTTTCCCCTTCAACGACGCCCATCACAATGCTTCGTGTGCTCCATGTGTTTCTACAATACCTTGCACGCAGCTGCTGGTCTCTGCTGGGCTACCTGGCCTCACAGTGGTAACAATTATAAACTCCATTAGCAGACAGTCCACTGGGGAAGCTGGGAAAGGACTGGAACACAAATGAATCTCTATCAGAACAGGAAGGGACAGTGGGAAGTCCAGCAGTATTGTAGTGGCCTTGAGAAAAGGGCCCGGCTAAACCCTAGTAGGAAAGCAACACCAGATGGGCTTGCACAGAGCACCATCACGTGGACTGAAACCTGGCTGATGGCCCATAAAACAAAGGTAAGGTAACATAATCATGATCAGCACAGGGGAGGGAATAACCGGCTTTGGTGTCAGGCCAATTCATGGGTTTATTAGTGACATAGAGCAAAGGATATCAAACATTATAGTGTATAATACCAAATTTTCTCATTTGTCAGCTCAGCAACAAAGACAGAGCCAAGTGAAGACTCTCCACTCATTTTATGCCTATGGTCTAATATACATAATGTCTTCTGCCACAGCTATGGTCACAGCACCCACTATTTGTTGATCACTTCCCTTGCAACAATAAAATAAACCTCATCCTGCTCAGCATCCAAAAAGATAAGAGATCAGTCTGCCCAGCAAAGCTGGAGGCAAGCTGATGTTCTGGGAGTTACCTGAGTGCTTGATGATGAATCACACTACACTTAATCATGTTAAAATCCCAATATGAAAACAGACAAGGCATGAACACCAGCTATACCAAAACAACTGCCCATGGGTACTTTCTAGTACCTCGGAAATTCATGGTAGCTTAGTCTTTTTNTTTTGAAGGGGGGTGGTGTTGAAGAAATGAGGGATGTTTGCCCTTAATGACTTTGCCCTCAGTATGGAGTGCTGCAGGACAAGAACATGCTCAGAAGCTGCCTGAAATAGCCAATACTCAAGGCATTCCCAAGCTCATGTCACCCCATTGTAACTTGATTGGCTGAATCCCAAGCAGCCACAGATGAGAATTTTCTGTTTCCTGTTACCTTCTGAAGACATTTGAACAGTGAGACATTATGCCAGTTGCTCCTAGAAAGTGACTATCAGGCTGGTGGCGAGGATCTGTGCAATCAGCACTTTAATTATTTGGCTACAAGTCTGTGATAAACACACGCCAGTCACAGAGCAGGCAGATACCCCACCACCACCACTCTGGCAGCATCAGAGAAACCAGGCAGAAGAAAGACAAGGAGGGAGGTGGCTTTGCAGCAAAGCAGATGGGAAAGATTAGAAAAGACAGTGAGCTGGCCCTCAGGTGTGATATACAAATCTCGAGAGTGAAAGAGGGGTGGAGTTAATGAATGAGGAAAGAAAGAAGAAGCATCTCTATAGGGCAGCAGAGACAGAGGAGAATCTCAGTAGATGTAACAGAAATGAAGCAAGCAAGAGTCAACTTGCAGGTATGTGGAAGTGCCCCAAGAGAGAGAATGAAAGCCTTGGAATTATTTAAGTCACTTGAAACTTGCCTGGATAAGGCATCTAACCACACACACACAGTGAACAAAAAAGCTTCTGCTCACCACCTGGGGAGGGATAGCCAAAGGACCAACTCATATTCCCTATGCAGGAGTGGTTCCCACCAGGATACAATTGATGAAGCATTCAGCTATCCCAGAGCATTGCTCAGTGGTTAGCAATGCAGCCAAATGCAGGCAGAGCAATAGTGAGGGCTCCTTACAAGCTCCTGAAACAGTATTGGGAAGTTTGGCTCATCATCAGCCCCTGATGTGAGTTCCTTCCTTTGCCCAAGCAGACTGCTGATTAACTAGGAATTAAGCTGGCATGAGACAAGAGCTTGTTGATGTCTCTATAACGCTTCAGCTGATAGACAAAAATAACTTTCATGTTGTCTATTCTGCTTCATCTTCTGCAAACATGCCTGGTTCTGCCAGACTGACAGCCAAGGTCCTCC
This sequence comes from Oxyruncus cristatus, assembly GCA_013399855.1. Taxonomy (NCBI): domain Eukaryota; kingdom Metazoa; phylum Chordata; class Aves; order Passeriformes; family Cotingidae; genus Oxyruncus; species Oxyruncus cristatus. The sequence goes on along the minus strand of VXAY01002817.1, from coordinate 430,136 downwards.
CGATACTGCAGTTTTATGCTTGTGCTCAACAGGAGACGACATGCAGATGCTCATACTCCCTTTCCCACATGTACAGCCACATGCAGGCTGATATTCACACATGCCCCACACATTCCCACTCATGACTGACACCCCTGAATGTGTTCACATACAAGAATTCCCGGGCTGCCTGCACATGGGCATCCACCAAATGCTCAGGATACAGGGGTACCTATACTGTGACATACAGACACACACTTTCACACCTCCCTCTCACACACAGTCATATCAATATAAATGTGTGTGCATATTCGAAGATGCCTTCACTTAAAGGATACATTCCTTCTCCTATACATTCACCACCCAAGCATTCATACGCACCACAGCACAGATACCATGTGTAAAGCTCATACCCTTTAGACATCCCAAGACATTACTTACTTACTCATGTACTACTTACTTACTCACACACAAGACATGCATGTAACATGCATATTTGAGCATGCTTGTGAAAGAGCACAAATACACTGCAAACCTACAGAAAGAAATACTTTTAAGTCATTTTCATATATGTGTGTGCAAAGCAGCCTCACTGAGAAATGAATTACTGACAATTCTGTAAGGGGAAGAGTTGCTCTTTACTAAAGATCAAGCTCTTTTTCCCTCCACAGTTCATCATTGTGGTGGAAACATGGAGCAGTTTCAAACTGCAAATATTTGTCACCATAATTAACATCAGAGATTCCTCACAAACCAGTTTAATTAGGAGAGAAAAAAAATCTGCCCTATTTCCTGTGCCCAGTATACAGTCAACTCCAATGCCACCACTGCTACTTGTATGGCAGCAGTACCAGGTCCCAGGTGAGGGATCAGGAGCCCACAGTGCCAGGAGCTGCACAGGGTGAGCCTGACTTTTTAGCCAGTATATGAATCCCTCCATGCCCTGGGCAGCACAACAGATGATGACAGTGGTAGGGCCTGGATGAGCAGTGCATCCTTGCACTCTCCCCCTTTTCCCACCCTATGTTCACTTTCCTGCCACCTCTGTGCCTCCAGCTTCCTGGCAAACACACACAGCTTTCCTCTCTAGATTCACCAGTGGGCACTCAGTTCTCACCAGCCTCCGCAGAGAGTGGCGGCACAGATCTGTGCAAACCCTGAGACAGGCAGCCACGCAGCTGTGACAGTGTGAAGACACAGTGGTCTCTGACACACACATTTACATCGTCAACACAATCACTGATCTGAATTTGCATTTTCACCTGCTTAGAAGAATATTTTCCTCTCTCCGAAGGTGCTAGTTCATCACTGATCTTTCCAGTGGGAATTTTTCATACTTTTTTGAAAGTAAATTTTCTTCACAAGTCAGTGATCTGCTAACAATGGAAAAGCTATGTGTATGAACTTACTTGTTTCAGAATTACATCATTTCTTCTCCCTTCCCTAACTCTGTCCCTAAGAAGTATGATGCACTAACTCCAAAACTGCTAGCACTTACACGAAGACACTTTGGCAGATCTATCTCCAAATCACTTCAGCACTCATAGGCTAACTTCAAACTGAATGGAAGTGTTTTCAGAAGAGAAGCAGTGAGCTTAAGGAAAAAGAAAATAATTATAAGGAAGAACTCCCTGCTATAAGTCAGATGTTAAAAGGAAGAAACGCAAGTTAACTTTGTATCACATGCCAGCAGCAAACACGTGGGGGCTACTGTCCCAGGCTAAGAGAACACCGTATTTGAGTCGAGGCGTGTAAATTTTCATATGGGGTTTTAGGAATAAGGGCTCACACAAGAGCAAACATGGTCATACCAGAAAAGCATCTAGCAATGCATTCTTGGAGTATTCTCCAGGGTTTCAGGATTAAAAGGTACTGACACTAAGATATCCTAACATAGATGTTAAATAGGAGATGAGTGAGTAAAAAGAAGTTTAAAGTCTCCGTAAGGAATAAAAAGAGAATGCAAAGGTTTTGACCCAAAAAAGAATGCAAAAAAAGTTTTTAATTTCTCCATCAAATTTTGTCTGACCTAGGAAATGGTTTTGAAATATGATTTCACAGACAACAGAAGAAGGACAGATGCCCCTCTGCCACCAATTCACAAAATTTTAAATTCTTACCTTGAAACTATTTATTGAGCTCTAATGGTGAAAAAAAATGAGGAGCATAGGCTTTTGGATAATCTTAGGAATTCTTTACTGCAGCCAGGATATAAAGAAACAGAAGCAAGAACCTCAAATCATTCCTTAATGGAGTATTCACGCCTCTGCAACATTAGCTCTCAAAAACAAATGCAAACCTCAACAGGAAGCACAGAGGGCTGCAGCAGCTCTGTGGGACAGGCAGAGGCATCTGTGAGGGAGGAACGAGGGCCAGCTGCCCATTCAGGGAGGACAAGCCCAGGGACAAGGGCAGCCCCCAGTGCAGGCACACAGTGGTTGGGCAGGAGTGCACAGTGCCTGAGCACAGCAAGCAGAGCCAGGAGCCACCAGCAGGCTCTGTCAACAGACCCAAGCAAAGCAAGAAGCAAGCCATCTGGGGCAGACCAGTCAGAAATCAACAGGAGGTCGGGTCAGGCAGGACTGGAGAAGATGCTGCAACAGGGGTCCAAAGACCATGCAAAAGTCACGGCTAACAGACATGAGCGGAGGCAAAGTGTAACACAGGTATAAGGGGGGCATCCAGAAGACAAGCTACCTGCAATGCAAGTCCAAAGGCCAAGCAAAGGGTCAGGGAAAGAGGCACACCTATAGCATAGGCAAAATAAAACCCAGGTCTGAGCTTGAATGGACCTCCTGGGCCCCAGTTCATGGGCCAGAGGGTATGGGGCATATGTAGGCTACAGATGGGGCTGGTCAGAGCATTAGAGCCTATCAAGGCATTTGAGACCCTTTCCTCAGGAGAAGGTACTTTGTCCAAATAGGATGCAATCAGCCTAATATCCAAGCTCTGGTCAGGACGGAGTGCTGCACGGCCCATGCCACTTCAGAGACATCCCAAGAAAGAGTACTCAAAGATAGCTGTAGCACTTCTGCCAAGAGGAGCTGCTTCTCTGTGGGATTCAGGAAACCTGGTGTGACTTGGTGGTGTCTGGATTAGAAGATCAAACCTGCTCTTGATTTTGTCCAGGCCTGAGGGGGCAACTTAGACATTTAGTTTAATACTCTTTTACTAAATTAGCAAGGAACTGGTTCCCGGATCTGCTGCTGTTTTAATTTGTGTCTTCCTTCTACTTTTGCCTTTGCTTCTCACCAGTAACGTGGAAGCACTATTATCCACTTTTTCTACTTATCTGCTCTGTGTTAACTCTGAAAAACATTTCTGAAAAGCATCCTATAAGGTTCTCAGATAGGCACTTTGAAGAAAAATTTTTCTTTCCTAAATTAAGATTTTAGAGCAAAGACTACCCTGTATTATACCTTTGCCTTGCAGGGTGACACCTAAGTATTAACTAGCTAAATAATGATTTTTTTGTTAAAGTAATCTAACCTGCCTGCACCACTTTATTTTTTTAAGAAAATTTGCACCCGTTGGACCTGTTCACCTTAAAAAAAAAGAAGAAAAAATAAAGGAAAAAAAAAAAAGAAGAAGCAGCACCAAAGAAGTTATAATACTTGTTAAAATGGTATAACTGAAAAATAATTTTAAAAAATTAAATTGCTTTGTGTACATGTATTTTGTGTTCAGATTATTCTTTAACACTGGAACATAGAAATTTATGTGATTATCCAGCTATAGAACTTCTAAGAGAGAAAAATTATCATTATACTCTGAAATAACTAGAAATCATAGTGTGTTTTTAAAGAAAGAAGATTCATAAAAGATATGAGAGTCTTATTGTCATCCCCAAACATTGTATCAATCTTGAATCAGTTAAAATTTGAGATATGAACAAATTACAAACTTTACATCCTTCTCATTTTAATGCTGAGGTTTGAGCTAAGCTTTTCCTTGCAACTATATTAGGCTAAAAAGACACTTCTGAAAATTTATCAAAACTGAGAGTTTCACATAATCACTTGATTCCAGGACCTGGGGCTGAGAGAAATTGCTGTTAGGGTAATCTTGGGGACAATATCCCAAGAACTGTTAAGGCAGCTTCTTGAGGTAGCTGGTAGATAAGGTTGAGAGGCAGCCCTCACCCATGCCCTGAAATGAATACACAAACCCCTCCAGTATTTCATTGACACAAGACTCAGGCTGAGCCTGAAACAAAGTTCTTAAATGCTAATGACCAAGGAAAATAACAGCATCCAATCCTTGTTCAAAATGCAGTTCCTGGGCTAATGGGCACTCAGTTCATTGCTGATGTGTGATTCCTTTTTCTGCTGGGTGATGATCATTGTGCTTGCAAGTCTAATTAATTTGTAAGGGCATCTAGAGGTTGGGGAGCTGGGGGTGGGGGGTTTATTTACATCTAAAGGGATTTATTTTGTTAAAAGTCCATCTGAGTGCATTTTCTGCATGTGTACCTCTTCTAGATCCACCTCAGATCACTCAGCAAAACAAACAGCTAGGACTTGGGAACCTCCAGCCCAGCTGAGGTCAACAGAAACCAGAGAGTGAGTTGAGATCGACTGACTGGCACCAGCAGGACTTGCTCTAAACCTGCTGCTCTGTGGAGCATCTCAATCAACCCACAGAGAGAATTACAGAAGGAGAAAGAAAATAAGTGCCAAACTTTTGTTTCTTGCAGTCAACCCTGAGAAGGCCGCCAGCTCACACCTGCAGCACAGCCAGCTTCCAGGCTGTCAGCAGAAACCAAAGGACCTTGGGGATGGGGTGTGGAGGAGCCAGGGTTGGGCAAGCTATGGTCCCCATCCCCAGTGGAGTGACCAGGGCTGGGCAGGCACCACCCCTGGCCCACCTCCAGCTCTGCCAGAAGCACATGCGAGTGCAGCAGAGGGAAGGGGATGGAGACTCCTGAGGCATCACCCCCTCCCCGAAGAGAAAAACTGAAATAAAAGACAGAGAGAGCCTTGTGTGTGTTTTTATTATTATTATTTCTGATTAAAGAGGAATTCATTTCATCTTTGCCTCCTGCCAGGGGCTGAGGTGCCGCCATTGAGGTTAACGGTGCGGAAGAATACAAAAAAATTTCATTGAGGAGGATTATAAAAGTTACTAGCTGGAACATTAACAGAAGAGTAACTTGTAAAAAATGCAATATTACAATATTCACAAGGACGGTAGAGCGTGGTAAAGCTATAAAATTCAACATTAAAATCTTCTACAGCCTAGATAACCTAGTTAACAAACATTGTATTGGAACTACTTTTTTCCGCGGTGCTGAGGTGCGCGGGGCCGGGGGCGGCAGGGCCGGGGCCGGGGGCCCGGGGCCGGGACAGCCCCTCTGCGCTGCCGGTCCCTCCGCCCGAGCAGCGCATCTGCGGAGGGGGTGGGGGAAGGCGTGGAGCCGGCGCGGCTCCAGCCCCTGATTCAGCACTGATGAACTTTTTGTCATTAGCAAAGCGTGGGAAGTGATTTGTCTCATCCAAACCCGCAAACAGGAAGCACCGAATCGTGTCATTTGTCACCAGCATCTAGTGCCCACATAAATAACAGCCAGTATCTTTCCCTGCGCCGATGGAACTCTACGAGGCAAAAAAAAAAAAAAAAAAAAAAAAACACAACACCAAAAAAAAAAAAGCCCAACACCAAAACCACCACAACCCCCATAAAACCCAAACCACACCAAACTGGAGAGGAACAGACATTACTATTACTACTATTATTATCACTATTATTCTGCTCTTTATAATAATGGTCTCTTGCAAAGACATCAATCTCAAAGATAAACCGACGCCAGCCTCCCAAAATCGGCAGAGAGCTTTAAGCTTTGAAGTCTCGCTACATCAGGCGAAACTTACTTCTCTTGCAAGAAGTAGGGATGGCATTTCCCCTTGTTTTGCGTTATTTTAATGTTGTTTGTCGCTGCATCCTTCTCCCTCCACCCCCTTCCCTCTGCGCCCTCGCTCCCTCTGTTCTGCGGGCTGCGGAGTCGCAGGAAGCAGATAGTGTGAAAGGGCCGGGAGAGAGGGAGAGGGAGCGAGAATTGCTCTGAGCGACTGCGGAGTGGAATTCAGTTCCCTGGGGAGTTAGCAGACAGTTTGTGGAGATGTTACTCCAGAGTTTCAGACTATGATAAATATGATAATTTGTGTAAAATTTGAATGGGTTCTTGTTTTCAGGGAGAATGCCTCCGATGATGAATGTTCATGATTTTCAGATAGATGGCTGATAAAAAGTGTATTGAATTGTTGAAAGCGATTTTAATTTTAATTCTCTACCTGCAGATGTCTGATAATAATAATGTCTCCTAATAAAATAGGAAGGTGTCAGTTTAAGCAGCAGTATTTCGCTTCGCTTCATCCTTCCCATCCCCAGACTGTGGCAACATTAACCTCTTCTTATAAAAAGGCACATAAAATTATTATAATTACAGAGTTATTAATTTTAAAAAGAGGGTTAGCAGGATTTTTTATTATTATTAATAGAGCTCGCACAGTACCCCTGCAAGTAAATCCCCGTGTGAAATGATGGATCCGATTGCTAATTCTATTATTAGATATTGCCTAGGAATTGCCTTTCGGGTTTTTAATTAGAGTAATTGAAACTAGAAGAGGCGGGGCTGATTATTTTTATTTTTCCCCCTTTGTTATTATTTAAAAGTCATTGATAATGCTCCCTGCATTCAGATATCGTCTTCAGAAAGAGACTTACAACAAAGCAACAAAGGGAAAACAGACAGATCCACGGGTCTGGAGGTTGAAACTCCCAAGCCAGCAGTGTGCGTGTATTAGGTTAATTGGGTTTTGTTGGTCTGGGGGATCTCAGAGGCTGTCCCCAACCCAGCTCTTACTGCCTTTGAGCTGGGCTGATATTTCATGTCAGGTTTAAAAAAAAAAAAAAAAACAAAACACCACACACACACAACAACAACAACAACTCTGGTAACATGAAATCAATGACCTGGCAGTTACACTCTAATTAGCGCCTCCTGCGAAGAAGCCCAAAGCCAGCCCAGGAAAACCGCACACAGGCACCGCACGCCGGGGAGCGGAGGCAGGCGCATCCTCGGCGGGTTGCGGGTCCCCGTGCCGGGGGCAGCCCGGCTCCAGCCCGAGCCTTCCCCGTGCCTCCCCCACCCGCGGCCGCAGCCGCACCACCGGCTCACCCACTCGCGGCGGGGAGAGGCGCGGGGGGGGCTCGGCCGCCAAGCAGGGACCGGTCCCACTCCGCTCCCTGCGGGGCAGCCGCCGAGCAGCCCCCGGCTTCGCTCTCGTTTGCCCGAGCTATTTTTCTCTCGCCCTGAAAAGAGCAGACAATATTGTCCATTCATCAGAAAGGCAGGAATTTGGTGCTTCTGGTTGACTCCGAGACGGGTAATTCAGGGAGAAATGAAAGCTGGATAAATGACTCGGTAGTGTGAATTAGTACGGAGGGTGCAAGCCGCCTGGCAGAGAAGTGCGATTTTATAAACAACGGCATCATCTGGCAAAGGGGTAAAGAACTGTGCAGAGCTCACAGCTTTTCTACAGCATCATGTTGATATTTTATACATGCGTAAGAGGGAAGAGAGAGATACATGTGATATATGTTCATAAACACAGGCTGCGAAAGCACACAGGAACATTCCCGTTCAGATCTCCGCACAGGTGCCTCTCTCCACGTACTAAATGCTCCCTAGCTGTCTCCAAAAGAAATGATTATATGCAATAAAATATATATAAATTAAAGTCTCTTCATTTTGATATAAAGAATCGAGTTTATATTATACATTTCATATATATTGCCACGTATTCCTCTCCACAGACAAATCTATTTCGGGTATATGTGCGTAGTTGTGAATATAACATATATGCTTATAGTTACGCAGGGAATCTGAGAATTGGCAATACGTCTAGCAATGAGAGAGCTCGTTAGATATATGGTTGCATAAAGGATCGTGTACAGTTACATTAAGTCCCATTAAGAGAGTGAATGTCGGTCTGCACCGTTTCGCACATGAAATTACAATTACAAGTTCCCGACTACAGAGCAGGAGGAAATTGCCAGAAGCTGGGGTGGTCCGGTACCCCGGCCTGGTGCCTGCGACCTCCTTCCCACCAGGGTGCCATTGGACTTGAGAAACCGAAGATAGGGAAAGGCATTTATTCAGGGCAATTAGAAAGCAGGTACCGCTTCAAAAAATGGATTTATTAAGGGGAAAAGGAGTCGAAATTATTGTTTAAAAATGCGCATAAACGAGTCCAACAAAGTAGGGAAGCAGAAGCAGCTTGGCGTGTAAGGTATCACACTGGAACTGCTTCTACTTCAGACCTCGGGATTAATCAAAGAAATCGGTGCGGGTGATGAGGAGTTATTCAGCAGCTGAGCTCTGGAAAACTGCATCCCTGCTTTCTTTATACATTTTATTATTTTCAATTGGTTTGAAAAATTAGAAGTGTTTAGAAAAAAGAAATACACATTTCTTCTTCCAGCGGGCTGGAAAGCTTTGATTTTATTTCCCCCCCA
>VXAY01002817.1:312260-396123 GCA_013399855.1 Oxyruncus cristatus | reverse complement strand
TCCCCAACCCCCCCGTGCCCCCCGAGCCCAGCTCCGGGCAGCGGAGCCCCCTCCGGGGCTCGCTCTGCCCGCCGCAGGGCCGCAGCTTGTGCCCGCGCAGGGGACAGGCGGGGGCCGGGGCAGCCGGCGCTGCTGCGGGAGCAGCTGAGCTCCCGCCGGGCAGCCTGGCGGTGCCGCAAGGTTTGGGGGCTGTTCGGGCTGGCGGGGAGACGGGCGGCGGAGCCGGGTTTTCCCGTATCTCTCCAACGCCTCTCTTGGGGTGTAGGTGACCGCCGGCCTTTCCAGGGTGTTAGAGCTCCGAGTCGAAAGGCTGCCGTCATCTACTGCCAAGCCGGGCTCACAGCCGCGAGCCGCTGAGCGCGGGGGGAAGGATCCCCTTGCACCCGCTCCTCTGGTTCACTCCCTATCGCTAGCTCGAGGGAACGGCTGAACTTGCCGGGCGGTCCTTTCCCCGGGCTGGGCAGCGCTGCTCCCCGCGCTCCCTGCGGCCCCGTCTCGATCTGATCCCTGCCCTTGCAGGAGGTCGGGCAGCAGGATCTATTCCGCACTAGCGAACGATTTCCCACCCCACCTCCTCCCCCGGCTGCTAGGGTGCGAATTTTGTTGATGGAGGGACTCAGATTTGGTCTCAGGTTTGAGGTGACAAAAATAACCATATGACAGGCAAAAAACCCGGATCGATGCAGGAGAAAAGGGACGGTAATAGATGTAATCGAGTACTAAGACACGTCAAAGCGCTCAGGCTGTTCACATGCCTGCACATTCAAACACAACATACAGCAGATCTTCACACTTTGGAAATACACAACACTCTCGTGTACACAGTAAAAGTAATAACGCTGTTTTAGCGTAATGTATGTATAGATACCCTGACTATGCCCACAGAAATATAACCTCTAGAAACAGAGTAACACAGGAATATTTGTAAAGGGTACATACATAGGCACGAAATACCTCGCTGACAGAGTAAAAATACATGAAATTCTGGACTCAACCCCAAATGTACAGCACTTCTCATTTAAATAAATGTATATAGGGTATATGTAAATATGCATACAGGCTTTTGTAGTGTCTACATAGATAAAAATGCACAAGTCAGAATATTGGCCCTTTTAATACATAAAAAATTTAGCCTTTTTTTTAAAGAATGGTGTATTTATAGCAAGGGAAGAAAAAATAAATAGCAAGGAAAACACAGTGGTATTTTTTGTCTTGCGCTTTTCATGGCAGATTTATCAAAATATGTCTAATAACTCAGACTGTGTATTTCTAAATCTGGCATCCTATATAAATGGGTTTTAATATTTTGCAAATGATATGGAATTATCCCAAATCATCTTGAAAACAGCAGGTAGAATTAGCTAGTGGAATGTACCTTGGCTAAGAAAGATTCCCTCAGACACACTGTCTCTGTAATATACTGCTAGGCTACCCTAGGAAATTATCCCTGTGTGTGCCATCTGTATTAAAATGGTTATTAAGTTATGAACAGGGTAACATAATACTGATCGGCTAATTATACACCCTCCTAAAAAACCTCCAGGTCTCTGTTACTCTCTCAGTCAGGTATTGAAATAATAACAGTTTGACATTCAGACACCTTACAAAGGCAGCGGTGGAAGGACAGCCAGCTATCCCTGTAAAGAATGGAGCTGGTGGTATGGAAGTCCAGAGGAACGGCTGTAGGCTCCTCGGAGGAGTAGCATGTATGGACCCAGCTCAAGGGATGTCAGCATCCAAAAGTCACTGAAGTCTCAGCCTTATATTTACTGGACCCAATGCCTCCTGTCTGGGTTGTGATGTCCCGGGCAGAAGGCTGAGTGCCAGATTTTATTCCCACCTTTGCTACCAGTTTGTTGCAGGGCTTTGGGAGTTTTGTACCTCAGTTTCCCCATCCTGGAAATGAAAACTGATCTTTCTCAGAAGGAGGTGGAAACAGATGTCAGTTAGATTGCACTTATAAAAGACTTTGAGGACAAGTGTTTTGTAGCTGCTAAGTATTATTATACTGAAGAGGCTCAGCTGTAACCCATTCAAAAGCTGTGACACACTCAAATGCAATTTGAGGCATTTGAGTGTGTAGTCCCCAAGGCTCAAGAGCATTTTTGCTTCATATGATTTAGTCTTTCCCCATCCCTTTTGAAAATTCAGACCCAACTTCCCACTGCTTACCTTTGTATGAGGCTCCAAAAAACTCACATCTGTGAGGAAGTGAGCCCATCATATCACAGGTCGTAACATTTGCAAGTTTAACCTAGACAAGAACAGGACAACAAACCCGAAGAAAATTGCAGTGGAATAGGAAATATTGAGTATATAAGGGCCTGATCCTATTGCCGTGGAGAGTAGCATGAACTTTATCACTCCAGTGACTTTTGTGACTCCAGCTCGCAGAACTCACAAACATAAAGAAGGGACTAAGTTCATAATTTAAATACATATTTTTCTCTCTCACACTGTAAAATTACACATACAGAATTGGGTCAGTACTTTGTAACAGCACATCCCTTACCTGTGGTACAATCACAAACTGGACTTAATCTAACACTCTGAGTCTCTGAGCAGCTTCAGATAGATGACAATTTTAAAAACCAGCTTTCAAATAATTGTCTTCTTATTTCCACAAAATGTGGAGTTCTCAAAGAATATTTTGCATTGGTCCAGTGTGCAGAACTATTAGAACTACATCCATGAGCGTTTTAACATCTTAAGACAATTAGCAAGACATTTATAGAAATAGAAGTTCCCCATGTCCCTAGATAGACTGTGAATACTGTGCTTTAAAATAGAGATGTCCTTGTGCATAGGAAAAAAAATAGTTTTGGTTATTATAAGATTTTCTGAAAATGCATTAATTACGTGTTATTTTCTTTCTGAGAATTAGTCTATCATTAGCAAAAACTTCCGCATGAGAAACTACAAAACAACACAGTTTCAATTTCATTTTTAAAGTCTCCCTTAAACATTTTTAAAATCTATTTTTCATTAATTTTTTTTTTTTTTTTTTTTTGTGATACATTAATTCTGTTTGCCTACTTTGCACTGATCTGTCAGTATTGCACTGAGAATACCAGGACGCATTTGGGACAATGTAATTCAGTACTGAGATTTATCAGAAACTTGTTCATACAAAACTCATGCAGATAAAGGGTAGATAGAAGCTCTAGTGAAAAACATGACTTAACTACCCTGCAAAAACTCAGGAAAAAATATTAAAGTCTTCTGCTATGCTGTAGGTTTCTTTTAATTACAGAAAAAAAGTCTAGAGAGTATACTAGTTATTAAGCAAAGCGCACCAGAAATTACAGGATCAAGACAGAGCAGTTACTCTGAGCCAAGAGCTTTCCGGTTCCCACTTCCTACACTTAGGTACTATACACTATAAACCAATTGTGTATGTGGTAGGTGTACACAGATACATATATACAAACATATACATGCATACATGTAAACACACACACACACATACAAACACTGCATGGAATTGAGAAGCAGGCAAATGACAGAAGATCTTAATTCTTTGGTAAGCAATTAATGCTTACATTAAATCACTTGAGCACCTTGCTTCTTGAGCACCCTGCCAGCCCAAACTTCAAAATCTATAATATGACTATAAACCAGTCATTTTTGGTCACTTCAGGTGAATTTAGGCACTGCTATAAACTTTGAGGCGGTCTTCTAAGAACAAATTTGGAGGCAGATGTTAGTGAGAATTTTTCCTTTGTTTTGCAGCACATACAGTTTGCCTAAGAATACAGGTTCCATGAGATAATAACAATCACCTTTTGAATTAGATAGTGTACTTTAGTAGGAACATCATGGGCGTATGTTCACGGTTGCACAGCAAGTGATGCAATCGACATCATAGTTTAGACACTATTTCCTGCTTCTCTTAAATTAAAGAATTCTCTCGGATTAAAGAATAAGGTCCAGAAAGGCAAAGCAAATCAACCTCCCCCCAGTTTGTTGCTCTTTCCCAGCTCTTCTGCAGCTGGGTTCAGTATTAGGTATTCCCAGCTAGTGCTTATCCAAAGAATGCCAAAGCTAAAGCATTGCAGAGTTCAGTCAGCCTTCTGGATACACTTTGGACCCTGAGTTCCTCAGAGTATATCTAACTAATGTCCCATGGCAGAGAATAGAATTTAGTGGATATATTATCTCAGTCAAACTGTTAGAGGTTTTATTTATCTTCTTTTAGGTATTGGGTATCCATTAATTTCTAGTGTTAAGCATTTGATTTAGGAAGATGTTTCCATTTTCAGGATATAGCAATTGGCTAATGATGCCTGCTTAAAGTCTCCAATAATTATGTGCTTTTAAAAATACATATGGAAAGACACATACATTGACTTGGGTTATAAAGACCAGTGAAATATACTCGTACACTGAAATATTATTAAGCATGTGGCCAGTTTCAGTGGCTGTAGGCAGGCCTGTAGTTTAGAGCAAAGAACGGCATCTTGGGAGATCAGATTTCTCTTACTACTTCTGCCATTAATTTTCTGATTGATCTTGGGCAGGTCACACAGACTCCTTATGAAGCTGCATTGCCATCTGTAAAACGAAAATAACAACTTTTAGCTACCTCTATAAAACACAGAGTGATCTTTCACTAAAAATGTCCATTGAGTTCAACATGTAACTCGAACAAGTTCAAAACTGGAGCTAGGTTGTTTTACATCAGCTGAGGCTTTAGCTCATGCAAAGGAGATAGAATTGAACAGAATCACAGCTGAGGTAAATGTAATGTCTCAAGACAAACAATTGAGTCTGGAAAAAGGCAGGCGCAATAGGGCAGGGGCTGTGCTATATGCGGAAGAAATCAGTGCTATGCAAACAGAGCTTTCTGAGTCACTGTCGCCATCCAGCCACACTTGAGAATTTCCCCAAAGGACACCCCGGACAAACTTACTGGTGAAGCTCTTCCTGTTTTTCCCACCAAACAAATCTGGAATTATTGGAGATCAGGTAATGAGTGTAGGGAGAAGCCGGAAGAGTACAGAGTATCTCTAATGGCAGCTTGTTCACAGCGATCACAAGTAGTGACAACTGCATCGCCTGCACTGAACAGGGGGCAAATCGCACAAGTTTTAACCCACAACTGTGCGTGTTTGTGTCACACAAAACTATCACCACTGTCACTGTTTAGTAGCCACAAGTCAGTTTGCTCAATATAGAGACCAAATATTCGACTCGTCATGTAGACTGGATTTACCTCTGTCTGACATTGTGTTGGTGCCAGGGAGGGGTGAAGAAAACTTGTCCAACAGTACTCAACAGAGATTACTAGGTTTCATAACGCACCTCCTAGTGCGCACAAAAGAAATTCGGGGTCCTAGCAGGAATCCTCTCTCTTAGCTGATGCTGAGTCTAAGGTTCCCATGCAATTTTGTGCATCAGGGCATGCTCTTAAGGCAGAAGACTTCTACTGCCAGTTGCTGTCAGCTGAGCAAAGAACGCAATCGGGTCACACAGGGTTTCATTACAGAGAATATACTCCTTTAAATTCAGACTCTTTTCCATCAGACACAAACCTGGTATTATCTTCTTTTTATCATTGCAAATAAAGGATAGGCTCATAAAGCAGAGGTTACAGACAATGTTACTGCAGCTGAAAGAGTAAATGAATGCTCACACATTTCTCTTTGTCTTATTCATTGTATCTGGCCACTGGAAGGTTGTATGGGGGGAACTACAATAAGCTAGCTGCATTTTTTCTAATTTTCATATTGCAGAGATATTAGCTCAACAGAGGCAGTGAGCAAGTAAAATTGGTTGTGCCTGGGAAGTTTTGAGCTCCCTGTTCTGTGAACCTCAAAGTTCAGACCCATATTGGTCCCTTTATCACCTAAAATTCCCAGTCCTTCCTTTTTTATAGATGTACAGAAAGCTTGATTTTTGCTAGAAGTTAAAATTTTCAAGCTTTTGCAACTAGTGAATGATTGCTGCATTCTGACATAGAGGTAGCTGCATTTCTGTGCTGGGTGAGTGAGTCTTATGGAACTAAATCTCATTTACCAGAATCACTATTATGTGAAAAAACTCATTTGACTTTGGGAGAAAAGAGGAGAAAATATAAGTGGCTTGGCCAAGAAATGATGAAGTGGTGAGAACAATATAGTGATCTGAAGGGCACAGTCTTTCCAACAGGAAAGGAATTATTCACATTTAAACAAAGCAGTATAGCCAGGAATGAAGGGAGGGAAATAAGAAAGGAAACATTTAAATGGTAGCAGAAGGTATCCCCTGATAGGGAGGTCCATTAAATTGTGGAATTGCATCCCACAGGAATTCCTGGTTTCTTGGAATAACAAAGTGGCATTAATAACAAGCAAATATACAATAAGAAATAATCTTGTGTTGGCTAAAGAGAAAGATAACGGTCTAACAGGCCAGCGGGACCTTTTATGATATGACGACGTGATGCATACAAAACAAAGTCATGTTTTCAGATGTATATCAAATAACCAAAAAAACCCATTTCTAATCCTAAAGCCCATTCAAACAAAAGATTTTCATATAACTCGAATAAAAATGTATGACATCAAAACAGTTGAACAAGGCTGAGCGTCACTTTGATTCCATTGTCTTTAACTGAGGCACATTGATATTTAAATGGAGTTTAGGGTCTCTGCTTAAAACCAGCAAAATATTTAGAGATTCCACTTTTGAGGTCAGTCTCTACAAATGGAAAGGTAGAGACTTCTAAATGCATTTGCCATTGGTCTGACATCCACACAGCTAATGATGATTACTACTCATGAAAGCATCAGAAAGGTTTGAGTTTTTCTCCCAAATATTGTTCTTTAAACTAAGACTAACAGAAATGAGGATTTTTCCACTGTAATCCAAATTAATGTATTGGAGCCTATATATGTATAGCATATTTACCAGTCCCAACTGTTTCAAAATGTCAAGGCAGAGCCTAAACTACGTAATTGGCATAAAAATCATGAGCACTTGTAATACAATGTGCTCATGTTTGTTTTTACTTGTTTTCTCTTTTCTACTCTAAATTTTAAAAGGGATTTGATATCTGACTCCCATTAAACAACTTTAAAAACACCTTAACAATGCGGTCCTTTGAGTCTTCAGAGAGCAGATGGGCCCCTTTTCAAGCCCCCACAAGCAATGGAAACATACTTTATTAAATGAGAACTGAAATTCTCATGCTACCACTTGACTAGAGGAACTGGAAACCCCACAAAAACACCGTTAGGCTTGTGGTGAAATACTAGACAGTACGATATTCAGCACTAGCCTCCAATTTTCTCTAGTGCCAGTAACCAAGGGCTGCTTTCGCAGCACTTATATGGTTATCTACCCAGCTGAAAATCACAAATCTAATCACTTGGTTTCCAAAGTCCTCACAGTGCACTTACAAATATTCATTTCCAATCAATTTGCACCTGCTAATATTTCTCAATGCTCACATGTGATGACAGAGTCAGAAGCAATGCTGGTGCTTATTATTTCTATAGCAATAGCATAAAGAGGCTCTGTGCATAGATCACAACCCATTGTCCAAAACAGGCACAGCATAAATAGGAATTTCTTCCGATAGGCTCTTTTAGAAAACCAGTATATACGCATGTCTTCTTTTACGCCGTCCCCTTAGCTTCTACTAGGCTCATAATTCAGACAGTCCTCGAGCTTTCAGGAGTCCTGAAACAAACATCTTTGTCTGTCATAGGAAATGAGATATCTGGGAAGGGCTCACTCATCAAGTCCAAGTCTAGGTAAAAGGCAGAACAAAACTGGAGAGCCCTTTTCTTTGGGCTCATATCTGACAAGACGGAGGCTGAACACCAGCTAGGCTGCAACAGCCTCCCCCCTCTTCCATGATAAGTAGGCATATAAATAAATAAATAAATGGCATCCTAACTGCACTGAGAACTCAATAAAACAATCACATCAAATATGAGGAGGTATAAATCTCATGTCTGCACAGGTAACCCACTCAATTGCTTTTATTATGGCTCAGCCTGACTCCATTTATTACCATCCGTGGCCTGGGTGAAGGATGTTTGCATGGAGGGTGGTCTCCTGGTGAAATCCTATCCCTGGAGCAGTGACAATCAGCCCATACAGAGGTGGATTTTGGTGGGGAGACCAAAGGCAGATCCATCTGTCTGCATGAAAACCAATCAATAACCCTGTAACTAGACCCCTTGTCACTGGGAAATGGACAACACAATAGTTCAATCCTGGAGCCATAGGAGAGGAATAGCTATGGTTGGGGTGTGAAGAATGACAGGATGTATGCATGAACTGCTTGAGACATATGGAGAGAATACATCTGTCTATATAGATATTGAGGAGGAGTGATGGTATAGGAGGAGTGTAGAGGGTAAATTAATACACAGTAGGCAAATTTGAAAGGTTGATGTGTTTTGAGGTGGGTATGGGGAAGGAAAAAGCAGAACTATACTGCATTCTTTCGTAGAGGACATTTATACAGGGACTGTGAGCGCAATGCAGAGAGGAACCTTTGGGGAAATGTGTCTGCTGGTTGGATACGACACATGAGTATATCAGTATATGGTAGAGAACATGTATCTCTGAGCAGGCACATAGATGGTGACACAAAATGTTGGTAGGCAAAAGGAAGCACATGCATGAGTTTGATGTGGTCAGGGGAGGATATTCCTTTGTCCTTTGCCCATCTTGGGATTTACGTGTGTACTAGTTTTGACAGAGAGGAGGAAGAGTGATGTGCGAAAAGCCTGAGCTAACGGACTGTGAGTCCTCAGATACACTTCCCAGAAAATGCTATGTATGAAACATTTACCCAAACCTCACTGTTAATTCAGGAAGAGAGATTCTGGTGGCTTGTCTCTGCCTATGTGAAAAACACAAATAGGACATTTCTTGCTTCTGTCATCCCCTAGCTCTGCAGTTCCTGTAGCATTTCTGAAAACTGCACAGTGTATTGTTACTCAGGCTTCTAGCACCTTCCCCAACACATGCCCACACGCGTACACACATAGGGATGCTGCAGTTTGCCTCTAATAACTGCTCCCTTCTGGGGGCCAATTTAGTTTTTAATTGTTTAGCTCTGTTTTGAACAGGTCCTCCTCCTTCCAAGGTAAGAACCCTTCCCTCTCTGCAGAGTCCAAGGCATAAGGGTTAAACATCCATCTCTGGTTGGGAAGCAAATTGCATGAAGAATTGTGATCAGCTCTGCTCAAAATGCCTATCGCTGTATTTCAGTTGAGAAGGGTGGTATCCATGTTTTGCAGGGCAGACTGATGTCTGTTAATTTGTAAAAGGAAAAGCAAAGACTGCGACCAGATGACAGTCAAAATCAAAAACCTCAGATATCTGTCAGACAGGATGTCCTGCATCACCTCTAGTTTTAGGGTAGTTTGCATGGTTCTGGCAACAAAAACAGCACCCATTTCATTGGTCAGGAAAGGTTAATATCCCAGCCCTTTGATTCCTAGTACTAGTCCTCATTTGTTTCAAGCTGGGCCAAAATATGAGTGTAAACTCATTATCCCACTACCCACTTTCAAGCTCTCACCTTAAAATTGTAGTAGTCTTTGGCACCAACATTTGGGATCTTAAAGGGACTATTGCCTTTCAATATACTCATGTTTCTCTAAAAATTCTTTTAAGAACAGATTTTGGTAATCTGCCTCTAAAAAGAAAGACCACACCACAATGTAGCTATGTAATGGACCTGCTGTTAATATTTGCCTAAATTTAGGCCACTACTTGGTTGTTTAAGTGTAGACTTTTGAGCTTGAAAAATTAAACATTTATACTTAAATTACATAAAACAAAAAAAATTATATACACATTTATGAAATCAATACGGAAGGGAGGAGATGTAGAAGACAAGAGAAAAGAAAAGGAAGGAATAACATTTCTGAAGAAAAGGACATCATGTTGGCACGCTGAGTGCACAGGGAAAGTGTATTTCTGGGATATGCTATGTACAAATGGTCCAAGGCTGTGCAAGCAGAGGCAGAGTAGAAAATGTGCAATGTCACAATTCCCTTTCCCTCTGGAACAACAGAAAATTTGGAGTTTAAAAGAGACAATATTTGTGGTGCCGACTCTGGCAGACAGAGCCACAACATGAAGCTCCCAGAATAAGTAGAGAGCACCGTTGGGTAGGGTTGGGGTAGGAAAGAGCAAGAGATAAAGATGGAAGGAAAGGCTAAGGTAGATTTGACTTGGATACTGTCAAAATCAGACCTGCTGTGGTTTTACAGAAGGCAGTTTTGGCCACTGTGCCAAACAAGATGCAGAGCGTCATTCAGTATTGACATCCAACTCCCTAAAGAGGCTTTAACAATTTTGGTCTACACATGTGCCCAAGTCTGGGGTCTGTGCATATGAAGGCAGCCAGGATGGGAACAGTGTGTCTGGCTGTGTGCAGATTCTTGTGAGGTGCACAAGCTGGAGAGTGGGGAGGAACTGCATGGGTGAGTTTGTATGCTTGTGCATGAGAAAGCATGTGTAAATTTGTAAATTTGTAAAAAGAGGACTGCCATGATTCTAAACCCCCTTTGCAGTTTACATGAGTTTTTGTGACCTGCAAAGATTTACAGAAAAATACATGCCTATGGGTGACCCTACTATGGCTCTTGGTGCCCAGCAGCCCAAATTGGCAGAGCTGGTGGCACAGGGAGACATGAAATGGAAGGGAGCGTGGCCCATTTCAGGTGGATATGTATAGAAGGAAATGCTCCTGGCACAGGGAAAGACAGGGGATAAGGTGATGCTGGGGAATACAGTCTTTAGAAGCGTTCAAAAGGAGGGTGCCAGCCCTGTAAATGAAACCTTAGTACTGCTTAGAGCACCACCTTTCCAAAATGAAAGCACCTTCTGCATCATTTGAATGTGCTCCAGGATCATTCTGTGCACAGTGAAGTAATTTGAGCATGGAAACCTGGGTGCATTTGTACAGATAAACTGCTGAGTCTCTATTGTTCCTCCAGACAACCTTCTCTGTAATGGATATTTGGGCGAGACATGCCCTATACCCCATGACATGTGTACAAGGAGGAGCACGGGTATATCACTAGGGCAACATGTCCAGCTGGGAGTATAGACTTATAGCCAGTAGGTATTATTGTTCTGTGTAAGAACTAAGAATAGTCTTATCCATGGAAACCATGTCACAACTCTGCAGTTACATGCAGGGAGTCATAGTGGTGAGCAAAGGCACAGCAATATGTGCCTTGAGAAGCCTGTCTAGTTTTGGGGACTCTGTGCGGGATTCTGCGTGACTGCTTCCTGATGGCAAGATAGTCTTGCAAATGCACTGACAAACTATGGCTGTAAGCAGATGCATGGGGGAGTCCTAGCAGTGCTCATACCTTTGTCAGCAGCTCTTTGGGCAGACCTGTGGATAACGTGCTATGGCAGCCACACAACCAATATGCTGAGAAAAATGCAACTGGTGAGATGGGCAGTATCAGCAACGCTTGTCCAAGTGTGTGGATGATTAAGTGGCACCTGTTGAGATCTGTGAACACAGAAGGCATATGGCAGGGCAGTTAAATATACACAAGCAAATGTCATGTACAAATGTGGGTGCATGTGCCTGTTGCGGGTACCAGTGTAACTGAGGGAATGAGGGGCATTTATGGGATGATATATTTGTCAGAGTGGTTGTGTGGTGGTTCACTTGATACATGATGCAAGAAGGGGATACATGGGCATAGTGGGGGCAGACAAGATTACACTAAAGGAAGTATTTCTAATTACAGCTATAGTTTAATGCACTGGACCCTGCCCTCCTCTTCTCTCCCCTCCCCTTCCCCTGCACTCTTCTCCTCATTACTCAGGTTATCTTGTTTGGGTTAAGAGGCCAATTTCAACAGACTATAATTGAAGAGTGAAGAGAATCTGATAAGATAAGGAAGAGACATCATTCCTCAAGGGATCAATAGAGGTTTCATGTTCCTCCTTCCCCTGCTGTGTCCCTAACATGCTAACACTCTATGTCCATGGGCCTGGTTTATTTGCTCTGCTTGTTTGCAAGACCAGGAAGGAAGCTCAGGAGTAGAGGGGGGCTGCAGCCCCTGTCTGTCACACAGCCAGAGCACGGGGACGGGAATAAGGAAGGGACCATGGGGACACCAGAGGGAATATTGTCTCCTCTGGGAGTCACGAGGAGGCAGGGAGGTGACAAGCCTGATGCCCTTCTGGCTCTGGCAGGGGCACAGGCTCACAGGGGAGGTGTTCACCTTTGGCCCTTCATCTTGGCATTGTGCTCTGCAAGGAAGGGATATTGATAACTTTCCTAGATTTAGGCTTGCTTTCCCTAGCATCCATGTGCAGACAAGCTCAAGCATTTTATAAGCACTCACAGGGTGACCTCTCAGGGCCCCTCAGGGTGAGAGAGGTATTATTAGCCCTTCTACAGGGAGAGCTGGTAGCTGCTCCTGACTAGGTTTATGTAAGGATCTGAAGTTCAGGCTTGACAAACCCAGTACCTTACAAGCCGTTCTTAGCAGTATCTTACAAGTTGTTGTTAGCAGTTTTTTGGACCAAACCAGCATGAGAGGATCCCCTTAAGAAACATGGAGCTTTCTCAGCATTAAATACAGGTCCCCTCATGGCAGGACTGCCAGGTCTCCCACACTGCACAGGCAGAGTTTGGTCCACTCCTGATTCATGGTCCTTGGCAGGAAGACGTGTATCTTGCAGAAGCAACATGAGATCTATAGGAACCCATGGCCATGTGAGATCCATATGAATGTGCAGGCAGCTGGGGCACTGGGAAGAAGTCCCTCCAGGAGGCCCAGCCTCTCAGATCAGGCAAGCTCTGCGTTGCCCTGTCCCTGCAGCTTGCGTAGGAATGCTCAGGCACAGGGAGACGAGCTGAGAGGTCAGCACAGAATCCAATGCAGATCCCACACAACAGGGCTGGCAAGTTGCTGGAGAGACTGAGACTCAGAGGGGTCTGAGGCTGAGATATCTTCTTCCAGCTGATTTCTCTTTTATTTTTAACACCCAGAGAAACAAACGCTGAGAGCAAGTCAGTCATGCAGTGAGCATGTGGCAGAGTTGGGAATACAACCCAGATCCCCTGACTCCCAACCTCAGGCTTTAACCACTAGACCATGCTTCCCTCTAAGCCACCTTGAACTTTCCTCAGTGAGGATGGGGGCTACTAAGCCTCTGTGGGCTGCAGTTTACCAAGCTGTCAGGAGTGTGCTCACTGGACCGCCTCACCAGAGACAGCCTTCCTCACGCATGCTAAAAAAGTTGAAAAGAAATTCATTTCATGGCCGGTGGTTGCTTAAAAAAGGCGATTCCAGCATATGTATGTGATAAATGTTAACTGTGCATTAATCGCATTAAAGAGGACCCTATAAACTTTTCATTTCTAATTAAATTCTGGCCGGTGATTCTGGCGAAGCCAGCTCACTCCGGGCCTTTGTTTATGTGGAAAATTAAAATGCAAATACAATGGAATTTATTTCCATTACTAGAGTGATATGCTGGGCTCCTCTGTTTAACAGCCTCCAATTATTTTTCAAACAGGTCTCTCTCCCTTTCTCCCTCCCTCTCTCCCTTTCTCACTCCCTCATTTTTTTCCCTTCTCCCTATTACCCTGATGCTGCTACCTCAGTGTGAGGGGTGTGAGATGGTAAAGCAGTGGGTGCCCTAAGGACCATGTCATCTGCTCAAGGTCAAATTCAGGCCAGAATACAGAGGAGGAAATGGGGAAAAGAGCATGAGAGCAGAAACAAGGGAGTAGGGGAAGTAACAAGGCTTGAGCTAATGCAAGGAGGAGTAAGGAGTTACCTATTAGCAACCTCATTGAAAAATAGAAGCTAAACTCACTGACTTGCTAAATCCCAGCCATACAGATGACCTGACTGAAAGAGGTCATGCATCTTTCCCTGATGGGATATTTTGGTAAGAGGGGACAATTGGGAACTCTCTCTGGAAGTTTTCTGGATCTTTCACAGCTTTTTTCATAGACTTTGTCAGGATGTTGCTGCTGGGCTAAATTCTGAAGGCTGAGGAAGGATAGGACAGGCCCAATGCCAGACACATTGCACGCGCAGAGCAAATAAATCCATGTGGCAATGGCACATAACCATCAGCTGAAAAAAAAATAACTGAACCCTCTTGTTCATTTCCAAGGGACCAAATGTGGCTACATGATCTTAAGGCATTACTGCACAGTATCCACACAAGTCAGAAACCATTGCACAAACTCAGAGATTCGCTCTAGGTTTAAAATTTCTTAACACATATATTTACTGTTAAATGCTGCTGACACAGAAACCCATTCTTTCCTACATATAGGAGAGACCCAGGTCAGTTCAGACTTGGGAACATTGCCAGTCAGTCACACACAGATCAGAGGCATCTGCTAACTGACATGGATGCCCTTCTATCCATTAATACAGAAAGTCACACAAGAAGATCCTTGCAAAGGCAAGCGTGCACTTCGCTGAGGAGATATGTAATCATTTATATATCCCTTCACAGATTCAGTCAAATCTATTTGAAACTGCACAGTTTCAAATAGAAATTCTTTTATATAATTGTGAAGAAACTTACCCAAAAACATAACTGAAAGGTCTTAGCAAAACCCCTGAGTACATTAGAAGGCCCACACACATGTAAACATATCACATAGCCTTAGAAATCTGCTCACAAGTTATTCACAAGTAAGCAGCCACAGATCTTTAAGCATGAGCTGAGAACCAGCCAGACATGCCACCCTGTGTGTCACACATGAGCAAGAGATGTACCTTCGGCACTCCCCACTGGCAGGGAGAGCTTGGGAGCCAAAGGGATATTCTTTTAGTGCATGTGAGTATCTTAAGGAATCACCTAGTGTAAATGATCCTGCCCCAGCAGAGACAGGGAAACAGGAGAAGGACACATTCACTTACAACACTGAAAAGAGGCCATTACCCAGTGAAACAACCCAATCCCTGACATCATTATTCAATACACAGGAGCCCTGAAATGCACACTAACTCAATCACAGAGACACACGATTACAAAATAATACTGATGGAATCAATGAGACAGACATGCGGTCATACAAAGCGCACCCACCCTGGTGTTAATACAGAATAACAGCCGCCCAACAAGTGAATACAAAACAGCCATTCATTACCACAGGGCAAAACATGGGACCACACTCTCAAAGGAGACTTGAAAACTCTGGCAACAAAACCCACCCTTGCCAGAGGGGGCTTAGAGCAAAACTTAGGGTATGGGCAAAATCTGGCAGTTGTCAGCCTAGTGAGTAACAAACAGTAAAAGCCTTGTTGAGCAGCACATGGAGCACATTCATTCCTAGTGAGGCTGGTGGACTCCCAGGGTGCTCAGAACCATGCAGGATTGCACAGCCACTGAAACAGACTAGTCTGGTGAAGTGACCAAAAGCATCATGCAGTCAGTCAACACAAGCAGGGGTGCATGACATTCAAGACTCACCAAAACACATGTCAACATAAGAAAGGAAAGCCTACAGAAAATCAGAAACAAAACAAGTGCACACTGTGGACAGGTGCAAACACTGTTCAGCACCCAAAGCCACAGAACCATTTCCTGGACATGCTTCTGCAAAACAGCCCAATCCTCTTCCCAAACCACAATAGCACACCCAAACCTAATACAGCACTAGTGTCTTCCCTCTTTAGAGAGGAAAGAAGAAAAGTGACACATAGAACATGCTCTAAACACCAAAAATAATCAGCCTTCCTTGTGCCTCGCAGACTGTGCCAGAGCATGCTAACCCAGGTGCTTAAGACACAGCCCAGACTGCCAGCTTTTGCAAATCCTGAATGATCTTCTTGGGAGGGTGATAGGAACCGGACTGTAAGTCCTTTCCCTGGCACAGTAGGCATCAGTTTGTAGCAGGTTGCGTACACGAGAATATAATGTTATTGAAAAAGCCAGCAAGGCTGGGGGAAGACTGCTGTCGGTTGTGTGGGCCTGCGTGCATTGTGTGTACAGGAATTCCCCTTCCTCTACCGAGTGCCGCTGCTTGTAGCCATTAAAAAGCCCAGGTCCTCATGCTGGGTGTTCAGTGAGTATTGATTCAGTCTGCAAGCAATTTTAATATTTCTTCAGGGACTTTCCAGCAACAGCACAAGTCATTAATTCACCCTCCCAAATTGCTTATTCAATAGAAGGAACATGGCTCCTGAATAAAGTCCCAGAATTTATGTGACTCACATGAGTCAGGAGGTCAAACAACTGTTATGGAGTGAAGTTAAAAATCCAAATAAAATATTGACACTTTTTTGGGAGTGAGGGGAGGGGGGAGGGGGAAGGCAAAGAAAAGGTATTTAAAATAGGGTTTTGTTGCAATGCCCCCAGGATAAAGAATGGAAAGAGATTGAAGACAAGCTGGAGTTTGTAAAATCAATGGGATTTATTGCATATCCGCTTGGCATTTAATAACTCCTTCCTTTCCATCTTCCCTTGCTCTGTTTGTACATAGAGGAGATAAAAACTACAAATAGCCAGCCACAAAGTACACAGACGGACACCCCAAACACGAATACACAAAGGCAGGCACGTGCGGGGATGAATGTTACTGTAAGGCAGTGGCAAAGCATCAGAAGGTCCTCTCAGGACTCAGGATCTTGGCTAAACTAGATAGAGCCATTCACATATGGCATTACTTATGCTCACACAGTAGCAGATAATGTGTGTCCACAGTCTTTGTAAAAAAAAAAAAAAAAAAGGCTGTGAGGGGAAACTGAGGCACAGAGAGTCTGCTCAGTCACAGAGCCCATCAACAGGATAGCTGGATCCAGGTCTCCTGATGACCAGTTAGTGTTTTTGCTGCTGGACACTGCCTTTTACAGGAATGAAAACACACAAAGCAACCAAGATCAGACTGCGAGAAGCCACCTATCTCACAGGAAGGACGCACAAACCACACAAAGAAGAAATGCACCTACAGACACCATTCAAGCCCATCCATATGCAGATAGATGCACACACAGATACAAATACATACATGCTTTTACTAAGCTCATTGTTATTCAGAAAGCACCGCAGCTAGATTACACACAGAAGTAGAAACATACCTGCAGAGAGACGGACCTGCAAATGCCTGTGTGTACAAATGCACAAGCACATACACGCACACACTGGTACATCAGTATAGCCTCCTATGGCAGCACATCCACACCGAAAAAATCACACAAACTGATGTGCTCCTACAAACCTATTTTATTTACAGTGGTATCCTCTTAGCTAGCTGCACAGAAATGGATGCCCACACACTCAAAAGTGCATTCTGCACAAGCATATTAACATATAGGACTGTCTTCTTATTGCATTATACTGTAGCTGTTTCAGTGAAACCATGCTAATTTTCTACCAGTCAAAGATCTGAGACTGCTGTAGCCATCAAACAACATTATTCATTAGCAATTACTCCATAAAAAACAGCACATAAAAATGTAGCCTAACCATCTAATCAAACAGTACTTGATGGCTTGGGACATTTAAGGGGGCTTTCTTTGTTTTATTTGGGTTTTTTGCTCGTCTGGTTGACTTTTTAGTAAAGACTTACGGCAGCTGCTTTCTCTGAGTTGAGATTTTCTGAAAGGCAATTTTTCAAGGGCTTTTTTACATTGTGACAAAAATAATGTTTGACAGTATTCCCTTCCTAAGACATCTGCTGACCAAATAGAGACTGTGGTTTAAAATTCAGCAAGGTAATGAAAAGTTTGAAATTTCCATAATGGTGCTTTAAAAATATTAATACTTTTGTATTAAAATATGCATCTGTCTTATTTCTAAGATTATTTTGTTCGTGAGAGATTTTGCAACAGCCCTTTAAAAGGCAACATAGAATCTTTGGGTCACCTTATGCTACCTCCTTTCTTCTTAGACTACAATATATTAAAGAAAAACTGTAAAGGTAGCATAGACTTTTAAATACCATCACCTGTGTCCCAGTGTATTCCTCTACCTATGAATTGTGATTGCATCTGATCTTGTTGAACTTAAGGTAGATAAAAAAAATGAAATACATGCTGATTTACAGCTGGAGGCATTCCAATCCATTAAGTGAACAAGTACTTAATTCAGATTAAGGGGACCGTGTTTTGAAATAATGGCATTGGATAAAATCACTAAAATCACTGAAAATATCATGATTTTTCAGAAAGAATATATCATAATTTGCAATATAGTATTCTACTGCAAAAGCCTAACCTGCAAAATTTGAATAATTCAATATTTATAACTCAGGACTTCAGATATTGTTAAACAATCGCTGCACCTCTTCTGTACTAACCGCAGCTAGCGCCTGGCTCAGAGTGTCAAGCGCTGGACAAATCAGTCTTAGAGATTACTAAAGCTCACTGGGAGAAAAGTTGCCTGCATGGGGATGTAGGGATGAGGAGACACTTGCATGTGTGTGGGAGGATCATTTAAACTGCTCCTCTTGGGAGGCTGGTTGTCAATTTGGAGCTGTTGAAAGAGTCTCAGCTGAGATGGTTTCATTGACAGGGAATAGGCAACTGGCTTGTTTACACAGGGTCAAATGACAAAATTAATCTGAATTAACTTTGCGAGTACATTGGTTAAAAGCATTAAAACATTGTTCAGGTGCTCATTCAAAATTTGAGTGTCCTAAATTGAATTTAGTTCACTTCATTTCCAAAGTGAATTAAGCTAAACTAAATTAAAGCTGCCTTAATTCTAAACAAGGGAGTCAGAGGTGTAATGTAGTTTAACTAGACAACTTTAATTTCACACATTCAGTTAATTCAAATTAGTTATTTTGCACAACCGTATGTAGATAAACCCTTAGACCACTAATTCCTATGGACAGAAACTGTATTTTTACAGGAGCCAGGAAAAGGGTACCCAGAGGCCTGGGGTACTCTACTGGCCATTGCAATTGTAGCAGGAAAGGATAGATATATCAGGCTGGTGAGGGCCCACAGAAACCCATAGATGTGCAGGTAATCAGATGGATGCCAGATATGTTATTTAGAAATAGAGCAGATCTACAGTCATAGACTTACACAGCTACGCAAATATACACGCAGGTATGGATCTTATAATGTAGCGGGGTTCCCCATAAATTATGTATCAGTTTTCAGATATGTTAGCTATTACATCATGGATATTATAGCCTTGTTAAGCATTAGTTCTAAGTGGTTATGACTTATTATTTGTAATAAGTGTGTGGTACTGTACAAAAACACCCATATCGCTAGTTGGTGATGCTTACAAGCCACACGTCTGAACATATTTTCCCATTAAACTCTGTTAAAACCTGCAATGGTTGGACAAATGTTTATTAATTCTTCATGGGGACTGAATATATAATATATGACCCAAATGTCTAACTCCATGCAGACCTATAGGCAAAGATAAACAAGTATGTCAGTTGTGTGGCAAATTAAAAGATACTAAGAATCAAATACCAGTGCATTGCAAACACAATATGGACACATAAACATACAGATCATATTCTCTAAACATTAGACCTGAGCCAAGCAGACTGGCTACAGATTTGTGTTTTCATGATGAAAAATGGCTTTGTCCTATAAATATGAAAACTAGACTATCTTCTACAGAGATGGGCACCAACTTGATGCTGGAAGCCTATGTAGCACCCACATGCTGAAGTGCTCACCTCTGCCTAAGTGCTTTGGGTGGCACAATAAAGCAAGGAATAAATTATACAAGAGCAGTGAGGACTAAGAACAGAAAGGGAAAGATTCAGGTTCTCCATGAATATTTTCAATGTGGTTTTGAATTAGAACTTCAGTAAAATTCTATGGCTAGATTTTCAGTGTAGTTGGAACCTGCTTTTTCAATACAATACAATACAAATATACTATTCTGATTTTTATTCTTTAGCATAGTCTCTCACCTGAAAAAGGTAATTTTAAAGGCGAAAGCCCCCAATTTTTTTTATTCTTCTTACAATTTTGTTTATTTCTTTGAAACCCGAGGTAAAAATAACGTTAGATGTAAATTGCCACATTCTCAGCCCTGGTTTTGTTTTGATTTTCAGCAAAAATCTTCTAATAGTAAGGGGTGCACTATGAAAATTTTCCCCACTTCTGACCAGCATAAGGGAGCCACACACAATGGCACCCCTGTAAAGGGAGCCACACACAATGGCACCCCTGTAAAGGGTATCATTTGCTTATCCAACACACGCAAGCACGTACTGCAGTGCAGAACTCTGCAGGATACAGAGATAATACACAATGCTGCCAAGCCCAAAAGTCAAAAAGTCCTCATTCAATACCCTCCTAAATGAAGAGACTGGCATAAAATTTGCAAGGCTGCATTTATTTTTCTTCCTTTGCCTCCAGTTCTGGCCCCTTGGGAGGCAGCCAGGTCCCACTTCCACCTGGTCTTTGCAGCCATGAAAGCCAGAAATATCTTGGTATTAAATGAAAGCAGAATTAATTGTTTATCTTCAAGATCTGAGGCTTTACACAAAATATCAGGTAATGGCATAACTTGCAAGAGGGTTGAGAATGTTACCTACATTTATCTGATTCCTCCCAGTTCAAGACTCCCTTCCTAGTACACACATGTCTTCTGTTAATCAAAATGAATGTCCACAAGGAATTCAGCTCAGACTCCTGAATTTTAATAACTGGAAATGGGCTCAAAGCAAAGCTTTCAATTAAAAGTTCCCATACTCCAGATTAAGATATTTAACCTTGGCAAGTCCATGTGTTTCTGTAGGTCTTCTTAACTCACCTGCTGGCACAGCCGCTGTTCTGACAGCTCCAGCCCGTGCTGCGTGGCAGTCACCAGTGTGCTGGCAGCTCATGGGGCTGTACCCTACGCCAGCTCCATGCTGCTGCAGCAACACTGCTAGCAGGACCCAAGCTGGCCAGTCCGTAGGTAACAGAAGATGCCACTCTGAACTGCAAACATTGCAGTGTAGGCGTACTCAGAAAATTGTTAATTCCTAAGAGCTCAAAAATTCCTGGTCCTTTTCACAGCAGAAATGTCTTGCCAGTGAGGGGGACCTAGCCACCAGTGATGCTTCTCTCCTGCTCTCTTCCTGCGGCTTGTTGGTTTTGTAGCTTTTTTAGCCTTTTGTTGCAGAGATTTTGAGTTTGTGAGGGGTAATGGTAGGTCTGTAGCTGCTGGGATGGGTACTTTCATGGATGTTATGAGTTGAATGTCTGTTCTGTGGTTGGCTAAGATATTAGAATCTGGACTTGATGACCCAGGTGGTTCCTCCTAGGCCCTTTCTACATCCAAGAGCAGCAGAACTCTTTTTGTACTATAAGATTTTCTTAATTCACCTTAAACCTGAGATGTCAAACAGCTAGGATCAAGTTTGCTTCCAATATTTTTTTGACTGTATGACATCTTCTAGATGTTTGGATTTTAATGAATTTCTGGAAGAAAGCCTTCCAAACGTGAACTGAGTGTAATAAAAGTAGAAGCACCTGCCTGAGGACATTTCTCTGCTACAGTCACTGCCTGGCTGCAGCTCATGTAGATAAACTTTAGCCAGCTTTAAGCCAGCCAGCCTGGGTCCTGATGGCTCTGTAGCCACAGCTTTGCACAGCACAGCAACTAATCAAGCACACTTGTTTCCCAGGTGAGAAAATGTTTCCTACAGACTAATGCAGCAATTTATTCCGGGTGGTCAGACTAGGCAACCTATATGCATGGGGCTGACCATTGTCAATGCCATCAGTACCAGGGGCATGAAGTTGTGTGTTACTGCTCACAGAATGAGACGGCAGGCCAAACCCCTGCCTGGCAGATCTCCCACTCCCAAAAGACAGGCATCTTCACCTTTCTTTCCTTCCACCCCTCTTCCTTATGTCTGGAGTTGTACCGTGTAGCATAGCAGAAGTGGAATGGGCTGAGATCTGCTAGAAGCTGAACATTAATGCTCTGCTCAAATTAAATGAAATAAAACCATATGGTGTCATCATGGGTCACTGATTTAAAACAACAAAATAATCCTAGCTCCTCTCTAAGCCCTTCAGATAGTAAAACTGATGCTGTGAATCGTGAGTGTTCTTAGAGTGCAGCCAAGAAATACAGTGAGAGAAAAGGGCAGAATTGGGCTTTCTCTCCTGTTCGTAGAGAGCAGGCTGACCTGGAACAAAGTGGCACTTTTTCCCCCATGTCTGCAGGCATGATGTCAGTGTAGCTCCAGTGAAGTTGATGGACCTACACAGATTAACAGGAGATATGGAGTCAAATCTTCTCAGAGAGGGCTGGGATTGTGTTTTGAGATATGTAAGGCATCTCCATTTTGACCTCTCATCTATTTGAAAGCTTTGGGAAAGCAGATAATCCCTCTTCATGCACCTTTTAGGACTATCAATCTAATCAATCTAATTTATCTGTCATACTTGTGCTTTTATACTAACATAGTATACATGCACACCCTTCTTCTCTCTCCTCTTCCAAAAGGTAGGGAGAAGAAAATGCAATTTTCATGACACGAGAGAGTTTGAATGTGTGAATACTGCTTGTGGCCCCTGAATATGGCAGGGTTTGAAGGCATTCTGCTGCCTTGGCAAGGAGCACCAGAGCCTCAGGCCAGCTAGTGAGGAAGCTGAGTCTGTAGCTCCTGCCAATGTCAGCTGTTGTTCCGAGGGTTGTAAGTGTTGCGGTAGATTTTGAGAGCAGTAGAAGCTACAGCCCACCCCCTCCACTTCTAGCAGAAATTATGCTGTGGCTTTTGGGGGGCAACTGCAGGTCTGTTCTTCCCAACTACATCTGCTGCTGCAAATTCAAACATGACCGCCAAAGCCTGTGCAGCTGAAACACAATTCTTGTTGCCTTTGCCTATTTCCCTTCCCTTCACATACAGCTGCTGTCAGCAGGGTACGTGTCACTTCTGCTTCAAGCAAGAGAACGAAGCCAATACTGTGCTACAGCTCGCTGAAGCACTTACTTGGCCCGTTATTAGAGAGTCTGAGCCCTTCACTCCTCCTTCCAGCTGTCCTCACTGTGCCCCAGGTGGCACGGCAATGCTCCTATCTTCACACTTCAGGCAGGAAGCAGAGCACAGAGAGAAATGCCATTTGTCCAAACTCTTGATGAGAGAGGTCCATGACAGAGCAAGGAACTGAAGCCCTTCCTTAAGTCGGATTAGGCTCTATCAGACTTTCTATTTCCCTTCCTTCACCCCCAAATCCCTTGGCTGTTTTTCCTCACCGTGTTACAAAGCGTGCATTTCATTTTGAACTTTGTTTGTGCAAACAAGGCTTCCCTGGCACCCTTTCTTTTGCTCAACTGTGAATGCATCTGTGTTTCAACCTATGCACAGAAACACAAAACTATCTCCTATTTGAACCAACGCCACGTTCAGATTTCTTAATGCCTGTGCAGCACCAATCTGCAGCTGAGATACTGTTCACTCCATGGGGGCTGTCACCAAGGACCCCAAAGCTGCCTCTTCTCTTTGATGCCAGCATCACCAGGATGGTTTGAAGCCCTTTTGTAGGAAGCAATCTGATGCAGAGAAGGCATCACTGTCTCACTGAGCCCTGCACAGTGTCCCCCGCAGGCTGCCGTGTCTGTACCGCCGGCACAGCCCGTGGCTCAGCAGTACAGCCCGGCACTAATTAAGCAGTGCGGCACAGCAGGGTGTGAGTGCGTTGGCCATCACAGCCTCGTCTGGACACACTGCAGAGAAAAGGCTGAAGCTTCACAATGTTAGCCTTCCAAGAAACACTTTAATTGCCCAGTAATGCACACCCTGGGGTCTTGTAATGTGCTGCTAATATGGAGCATTTAAAATACGAATACTCCAAAACAATTACAAGGAGTTTGGTGCTCTGCTGAGTGTATCTTTCCACTATGAAAAATAATCCACAACAAAGGAATATGATCAAAGTGAGGATATCAGTGCTTTCTGAAATCTG
Source organism: Oxyruncus cristatus (assembly GCA_013399855.1). Lineage (NCBI taxonomy): Eukaryota > Metazoa > Chordata > Aves > Passeriformes > Cotingidae > Oxyruncus > Oxyruncus cristatus. The sequence goes on along the minus strand of VXAY01002817.1, from coordinate 372,274 downwards.
CTAGGGTCTTCTTGAGGCAGCAGGGCACATCACTCTTTCCTTTGGTGCAACTTCACTCTGTTCTTCCAGGATTAAAAGAATTACTAGACTGGGACTCCAGATGATTCAGACCTACCTTAGCTTCCTCTGATCAACCCTAGTAGGACTTTTTTATTCGAGATAATGTCTAAAGACTCTAACAGCTGTAGTAAGAGAGGAGAAACCAAAGCGTACATTAGGTTATCAGAGAGTTTGGATAGAAATGTCAGAGAAGCAAGGGAAGTTTACTATGATCGCTTATTCTTTCTTCAAATAATTTCTGGACAGGTATAGAAGTGATTTTTTTTACTTGCTTATTTACAAGAAGTGAAAGTTTTGCCTCTGAGAAAAGACTCTGGCTTAGCTAATTTTGACTTCTAATATTTCTTTCTACCTTCTTGATGAGAGCTTGTTACAATTGTCACACTAGGAGAGAATACAGCCTGTCCGTCTGTATTCAGAATCAGGAAAAGGAGTTGCATTAAAACTGACAAAAATAATGAAATAGAAATCAAACATTGGAAATTCATGATCTAATGTTGAACATTTAGGAAAGTAAAAGGCATTTGGAAACAGACAGTTGGTTTCAGCTGATGCTGTATGTTGTATTAACTCTAGAAAGAGTTACTACAAGCCAACTATGGTAACTGATGAATTCCAGGAATGGATGTATAATTCACAGTATGATACTATGTACTGTAATGACATTATATGCCATTACTTAAGATAATATTGCATATTAAATTCAGATTGTGAAATGAAGTTCAGTTGCTTTACTGCAATCAAAGATCTATAAATGTCCTGTTGCTGAAACTTCAGAAGGTTATGTATTAAATCTGTTTATATTCTGAAACTCAAAGTAGACAACTTGTGCAAAAACCTCCCACTGGAAAATGAAAAATGGGAATTTACAGTAAGTACCGGTTTATGTTCCTAATTAAAAAGAAATGCTGTTACTGGAGTCACTGACTCTGATGGAATTAGAGCAGGGATGAATTTAGTCCAAAGTGACAATTTCTCTTGGAGAAAAGAAAGATGTTTGAAAATATGGCATTTATCTCAAGAAATCAGCACGGCTAACTGGTGTGCCAGGAGCTGTGTCCCTTCTACTTTTGGAAAGGGCTGAGGAAGTGGTCTGCAAAAACACTTGTCTTTCTCCAGTGTTTAAAGGCAAGAACAAGCTATCAAAGACAGCAAGAGGTGATTGGGGTTTTGCGACCTCTTATACAGCAGTAATCCAGAAATCCAAGATCTGAGGCAGCAGAGCTGGCTTAGTGCATTTTTCAGTCTCTGGCAAGGGTGAGAAGCTTTCAGCAATCCCGAAGTTTAAAGACAGCATTATTATGCTGCATTTGTTGCTACAGGACCAGGTCAGCTCTGTTCATCTTTCATCTGCTGTTTCATTAGGTGGTCTTGTGTAGGACAGGCTCACTCGAAGCCTCTTAAGGCAGCAGCAGTGATGCCTTGCTATCACTTGTTTATCACTGTCCCTAAGTGAATCGACCCAGGGGGATGCACTGCTGTGTTCTGTACTGAGCATTAGGATCCTGAAATTTCTCCTCTTTCCTTACAATGCTAGAGTTCAGTCATGACTTTAGGGCAAAGGAACACTGCGAGGGAGAGCCTCTTCATGACCTGCCTCTTCTTTTAACCATAGAAAATACCTTCTACCTGAGACCTCATTAGGTCTGTGCATTTGATGCCAGGAATTATTTGACCCAAGCCACTGGAGGTGGCACAACCAGAACTGCTCCCCTCTGCTCACGGTTTCCAGGCACTTTCTTTTGACATAAAACCAGTTTCATTCTTAGGATGGGACTCCTTGAGCAAGCCTTTCACCTCTGGGTCACTAGCTGAAATCTGGCCCTGGTTGGTAGTGACCGAAAATCATTACCAGCTGACAGCTACTTGGTGAAATGAGCTGGTGAGCCTCATTCCAGTTCCTAATGGACACTTTTCAGTAAACACAGTCACAACTGGCACTAACTGGTGTTCTTAGCCCACGGACTGAATGGGGAAGGAAATTGAACTTTCCTCTTCATCCCCTGCCTGGGTTTTTGGAGTATTATGGACAGGCATTTTATACCTGCAGTGTTTCACAGGCTGTTTTTACACTAAATGGCTCTTTGAAACTTTGCAATTTCCATGCAGCATGATTCAGCACAGCCTGATCTGCCATCTCAGTATAATTAGACTCATCTTTTCGTTCCCATCAGTAGAAGCTGAGCCATCTGATGCCACCTCCCAGTACGAATGGTGCGTCTGATGTCACATCTCAGTATGAATGGAACCATCTGATGTCACCTCAATGCTAACAGGACGTTTTATAATATGTCATCCAAGACTGCAGGGGAAATCTTCTAATCCATTCACTATGCTGCACTACAGTAGAACATAACACAGTATAATGTGTAGGTTAACTTAGACACCCTCAGGCAGGTTTTGGATAGACGGATGGATGGATGGATAGATACATTTATACAAAGTATACATATATTATATCACTCTATTGATTTTTAAAAAGTTCCAGGACTGCCTAGCTATAATGAGATTTTTGAACTTTGTGTTGCGATCAATGAGGGGAATATTATTGGCCTGGAGAATTGATATACCCGCTCTCTGTGGCTTGTTCTTCTCCTGGACTGCCCCTGCCCCCAAGGTGTACGATTCCATCAGACACTTAACCTCTTTTACAGTGTCATCAGGCTAAAAGGAATCTAATAGTGACACGGGACTTGTGCTCAGCACTCTGGCACTATTGCTTTCCTGTCACAAATAATTTATAGCTTTCTATTTCCATCCCTTTGCCTGCACCCCATCCCCTTTTTCTGTTTCTCTGGACTGGGGGAAATCAATAAACTCACACAACCAGAGTGGCACTTCAGGGGGTTTTAGGGGGAATGTGAGAGAAGAGGGGAAAAAAAAAAAAGCACCTAAAAGAAGAAAAAAAGTTATATTATTTGCCCTAGCACAGACTTTTCAGATCAGCTCCTCAGCTAGTACAAATAGCATGACCTCAGAAGCTGGCCCTGAGGCCTTCAGACACTTTCTGTATAGGTCCTCAGCAGCTAGAGATTCGGGCATCTGATACCACTTATCCATATGGGGTGAGGATCTGGATCTCCATCCCCAGCTAGAACCTGGACATTCTCTGTCTCCAGCTATGTCCCTGGCAGCTACTGCTCAGGCTTCATCATATGTACATCAGAGTTTTCTAACATGCTGAGGTGAGATGTTCTCTTTCTTTTCCTGAAAAGGTTTCACTCTCAGCAGCTGTGCTTTTTCAAAATTGCCCTCCCAATGTCTTGCCTATCTCTATCCATACCATACCACGCACTAGCCACACATTTGCTCTTTGAAGTTTTGCCAACTTATTCTTTAGAATGAATTTAGAAGGGAAGCTGTCATGTGGGCGGGGAGAATGTGCTATTTGCTTTCACTTTCTGAAGAGATTTTAGAAATTGTGTAGAAAATAAAGCTAATATAATGCAGGGCTGAGAGTTTCAGAAACTCAGGCTGAAGAGCATCTGCAGTCTTCACCCTAACTAGAGAAGTTGAAGAGAGGAGAAGTTTGTTTTAATCTCAGAAAGGAATTTGGTCTCCATGGCCTCCACAGGTCATGGCTTATTTGCTGAGTTCCTTGGTGAAACAGTTGTTCCGGAGTCACAGATACCAAATATCTGCCAGTAGTCAGGGACCTTGCCAGTCAGGTACTAGTGATTTTCTTTCACCACTAACCTCACTTGGATTTAAACCAGGGACCTAGAGGTGAGAGATTTCACGTAACAAGAAATGGAGCACTGAATTACAGTTCAGTTTAGTTTCATTCTGAGCTATATTATGAGATTTGTAGCATCTTTTTGAGTTCCCATGCTGTATTCATTCACCACCTGATAAACATCAATTTTTCTTGTTTGCTGGAACTTCTTCCTGGTGATCTCTATCCCTCACCACTCCCTACAGATGCCTTCTGCTCTTAACTTCTCATTTATGAAGGGCATGGGGTTTGAGCAAGCCTTCCACAAGGGCATTCAGTCATTCAGAAAGGTATTTTTCAGGTAGACAACAAAATTAAGGCTATACCATTTGTAAATCCAGCAATGTCTCTATTAGCTGCAAAAACTGCCTTGTGATGATGCTCGCAGATCAGACCGTAAATGCTAATGCAGCTGCTACCACACAGGAGATCCTTGCTCACTTACTGAACACCCTCCTTATGGAGTGACCACTCAAGTTTGAGATAAAGATGACAGAGCAGGACTAGGACAATTCTCCAAGAATTGTACCATTAAAACAGTAGAATCAGGACCACAATAAGGCAAATGGAACCACTCTGCTGCACCTAGAGCTCAGACCAAGTCTTCAGGTTCTGATAGCTGGGACTGTGGGTATGCAAAGACACAGAGAAGTTGCATCTGAGTTCTGAATGTGTTTTGCTGTTTTCCAGGATCATCAGAACCAAAGTTCAGCAGCCTTTTCACCCAACACCAGACGGGAGTGGGACAGGTGTGACTGCACCAGGACATACTATTGGTAAGAAGACTTGCATGAAGGGTGGTGAGAGGTCAAGTGGAAATGGGTATGAGGCTTAGTTGAGGGAACAAAATCTGACAAGCAGAAGCTAAGCAGAGCAAAAGGGAGGAGGGGGTGGGGGGAAAGAAGCCTCCATGGAAATCAGAGGTTTCTTTTCTTTGTTTCCCTTGTTGCATTGCAGAGACCGGAATCATGGAGAAACTAGCCCAAGGTTACAGTTTGCTCAAGTGGTTCTGCCCTAACATCCATTTCACATTCATGCTCTCCTTCATCTCCCTATAGAGAAGTATTTACTGCTGTGCTGTCTAAGCACGAGCATTTACCCTTTGTCTCCTTCTTACTCTGACTCTCTTTCCCCCTTTACTTCCAATTTTTCTTCTCTCTTTTCACTTTGCTGGAACTGGTCCCTTTCTTAGAGCTAGTAATACACAAACATGGGTAAGATATTCCTGTTGCCTCACAACTAAGTTCTTCATTGTTCTAACTCAGCAGTCAGATATCCCCAGGTGTATTTCACTGAGACAATGCATTTTTTGCTGGAGGAGATGTTTTGCTGGTTTATTGAGGTGAGCAGAAGATGAAGGCTGTAATAAAGTGACCAAATGTCTCCTAGTCTGTTTAAAGGTACTGTGCTAGATGTGTGATGAGGTACTTTTCAGTCTGTGGACTGTATGGTGGAGATGTCTGCTGTTGCTAGCATAGCTTTATCTAGTGATAAGTCAGAGCAGGAAAAACATGCAGTGTTCTGGGATACTGTGAAATATAGTAGCTTCTTTTTGGCCTAAGACACTGTCTTAGATTCTGTTGGTTGTTGAGAATCTGGTGCTACACAAAGTTTTACTGGAAGGTAATGGTCTACACAGGACAGAGCTGGTAGATATAATCCCGTACACAAATTTTATTGAGGAGTGCAATGGAATTAATGGGCCAATACAGAAGAGTGCTTCTGGATGCCCTTTTAATCTGGACTTGCTCACTGGACTGGGAATCAGTGATCACAACAGATGGAGTTGGCAGATATTCTTCCTGCTTGGAGCAGTAGTGCAATGTCTAGGGAATGCAATGGCTGAGCTGGGATGGTGAGTGTGAGTGCTTCTCCTAGAGTCTCTCATTGCTCTGGGATGTACTGGGAAGTGTGAGTCTATGTTGCATAGTGTTGACAGGATCTGCTCCATCCTGGAAGGCTTGTATTGGAGGTATTGATTGCTTCAAGTCAGTGCTTTATGAGCTGAATGACGTGTGGTGGCCTATGAGAGAATTGGGATATTCTCTCCAGTACCGGGACACACTGGGACATAATAGGCATGCCTGCTGGATGCACAGCTCTACCAATTCTACTTTCTAAAGGCCTGATTATCATGAAGCGATCATTTCTAATCTGAATAACTTGTCATTTCTGATATATTGGAAATTCACGAGGAGTCTTGGATAGCCCTGAATGGCCACAGGATTCTGCCTATTGACATTGGTCAGTAAGAAAGGAAGTCACTAGATTTTCACTAATCTGGGTGGTAGTATGTGTCACCAACTCACCAGTTGTTCCCTTACCAGGGAACAGAATTTATTAGCTCAAAACTGAAGTGCTTCTAAGGTAATTTTTCAATGAGTGTTTTGGGTGGGCATGTAAGAGGCTGATCTGCCTAAGACAGAACTTGTGCTTTCTTGGTGAAAAAGTGCTGACAGGAAATGATCCGGTAAAATACGGATGTACCAGAGAATGTGGCCTGTGCAGCATTTCACTCAGTTACTTTGGCATGCAATGGGAAACCTGCTCGGAACTGGGATATAACAACAAGGTTTAGCTTCTTGATGAAATACACTTGCTTGTTATTAATGGCCCTGTATTGGAAGGCTATTGAGCTATGGTATAGAAATGGACAAGCAAAGATGGGATGCAGCTTTGCTGAGTTGCAGTAGAGTAAGTCCTTCAGAGTGAGGGACTGGGAGTCTGCTTAGTGCCCAGGCTTCACTAAGAGGCTGGTGCCATGCATAGCTTTCAGCTGGGTATCCCTGAGTGCTGTGCTGCTCTCCTCATGGCCCTTTTTCCCTTTTCCTTTTGTCCAGTGCCCAGCACAGCATCCCCTCCCGTCTCCAGTGCCTCCAATGATCCAGTGGGCTCTTACTCCATTAACGGGATCCTGGGGATTCCTCGGTCGAATGGCGAGAAGAGGAAACGTGATGAAGGTAGGGGGAGGGGAGAAGCTCATCCTCCCTTTTATATTCTTTGTCCCCATGTACAGGCTCCAATTTCAGGCCAAGGTTGGCAGCTGCTCCAGGGGCTAGATCAGTTTTAGCAACAGAGACCAGTTCCCCGCCACTGCCCTGCTGGCTTGGAATGCTCTTCTTCCGAGGCCCTTTCATGACAGGCTGCGTCTCCAGACATCTGCTCAGCAGGCAGAGAGCCGTCTCCATTGCTGGAGCTGATCCCAAGTTCATTCACTGCTGGAAACGGCTGGAACTGAATTCCCCAGGTGCCAGCAGGTGCCCGGACTTTGAACTCTGGGTAAACACGGTTTCCCCGACTTCACTCATTTTCAAACAAAATGCCATCTCGGAGAAGCACCAGCAATGTGGGATTTATCTTTCATTCCCCTTTGCAAACAAGTTCCTGCCCTGTGATGTGCCATGAGCTACATTAGCTGGTGATCACAAGGGCCCAGTTTTCAATGGGTAGCATCTACCACAGCAGAACTGTCATGCTTGCAACAGTCTGAAAGCAGAACAGGAGGTCTTCTGAGTACTGGGACCCTAAGGTTGTTTTCTAGGCCTTTCGCTAGGGCTCTAAGGAAATAGGATTAAGCTATCTCCTTTTGCTTCCTACTTGTTGGGAAGTACTCAGGGCAAAGTGGATCCTGAAATGAATCAAAAGCAGAAGCCTCAGGTCTAGATAGATTGAGTCAGGAGGGGTCGGTAAGGTCTTGGTGCTCTTAGGGTGGCTTTTAAACTCTTCTTTAAATCTTGCTCTTTTAATTTGATTTGTTCTAAAATTGAGGGCCAGGAGGTGAACTTTTCTAAGAGTAGTGATTGACCAGTTTGTTGGGTTCAGCCCTGACTTCAGTATGTTGTGTTGCTTGTTGAGTGGAGGGACCTCTTAGCAGTACAGGTGGCTCAGTGTGCTGTGTGTGCTGTAACCCCAAGGTTGTGCAGTGCAAGAGAACGTGAGAGTTGTCTGTGACATATGGTGAGAAGAGAAAGCTCTCCTGAGAGACATGCTGCATTCGGGGGGTTTGCTAGTTATTTTCTCAGCATTGGTTCTGGTGAGGTTCACATCTGTAAGTTTTTGATCCAAATAAACACAATAATCCTAAGAATAAAAGGCAGTCATCATGTCCCCTTTCTCACTTATATGAAATAGAATTAGAGGCAAGGACCCAATACAGCTTCTATTAAAGCAAATCAGAACATTTTTGCTGATGTCATTGGAAATTGGTTCGGGCCCCAGAGGAAGATCCATTTCCCAGCTAGATGGCAGTAGGGCCCAGCTAAGAGAAAAGTGTAGCAATGGAAGGGCTGAGTCAATTCCTCAAAGTCAAAAAATGTCAGGAATAAGAGACTACAAGTATTGCAACCCTCTCCAGCATTTGCCATCATTAAATATACATGAAATAGAGACATTTCAAATGGAATGACGAGTTTCTCTAATGGTTGTGCAGATCTCCTGGCAGTTATTTTGGGTTTTTGTGAATCCCTGTTCTCATACAGTCCAACATAGTGATCACCAGCTCTCAACATGGTGCCTCCACATCTCATTTGAAATGAAGCTGTTCAATCTGGCTTTAGCAGCTATTCAGCCTATACCTGGAAAGATCATCCCACTTTAGATGCAGGCTCACAATCAATTCCAGCTTCAGAACTTGAGCTTTTTTTGGAAAATACAGTTAAACACAGATAAAACCAAGCAGCCATCTAAGACTTCACAATGATATACTGGCAGTAAGAACTACTCTCTGTGTCTGTCTTAATTCATTCCAGATTTGATTTAGTCAAGTGACACTCAGTAACTCCTTTCTGTTGGCCAACAGCCCACATATTCCACTGGGAATCAAAAAGGTACCAGACAATCCTGGAGATGCTGTTTGTCTTTAGCTCTCAGAGTTTTAGGTGGCAATTACAAGACATGACTAGAACTACTTCAGAGAACAGCCTTCATCCTGCCATCCCAGATATCTGCTGCAGGGAGATGTGCCCCCATCCCAGAAAAAACTCACATGTGACCCTCAGCCATCTTCTGAACACCCCTAACCAAGAGTCGAGTTATCTGGGCTCACATTGGCCTTAAGAAATGCTGAAAGACATCATCCCTTTGCAGGGTTGGATCCTAGGATTAGAAGGGTCCAAATGGAGGTTTTGCAGCACCAGTAACCTTGCATTCATTCCTGGGCAATGTCGACACTCTGTAGGTCTGAAGTTTCTGATTGTTTCTATTTGAGATGGGGATTAGATGTCAAGAAATCCAATGCAAGTATTTCTTTCATGCTCATGCTGGATGCATAGACCTTCTCAGTATGTCCCAGAGCTTCTGAGCACTGTTTTATTGCAGTTTCTTAACTGCAGGGTTTATTCTCGCACTGAAAAGCCCTTGTGAGCTTTGCACATCTACTTTTCCCAGCATTTAGGGAGTGGCTCTTCCCTAAAGGAGGCAGAAGAAACAGCACTGCTCTCTCTTTCTTTCCGCTCTGTTGGACCAGCTCTGCTGCAAGGAGAGCCTCTGTGAGGAATGCAGTTCAGCAGAAAGGGGGAAGTTCCAAGCTGTTCCTGAATCCCTGGTTCTGAAAACCTTGTTAGCAACCCCTGTGACGGCTGGGGGGAACAGGGTGGGAGAAAGACAGAAGAGCCTCTATCCGAGCACACCCCCTCCCCCAGGTCCTCCTTGCTGCAGCTGGTGCCTACATTAGACAGTAGCACAGATGATTAAGAAGAGGAGAGATAATTATGTGTCAAGATGATGTAGCAGAACTCCCGAGTTGGACAGAAGGAGCCAGACGGATGCATGAGGTGGGCTCAGAGATGGACGCTGACAGCCAGGTGTGTCCCTCATAGGGAGTTAGAGGGAACAGTGGAAACCCCAGCCTACCAAATATGTTGGTTGCAGCTGCAAGGGTGGCCTGGGAAACCTATGGCATTGAGAGAGAGTTAGCAGAAAAAGAGCTCCGAGTGTCGACTAGTCAGAACAAGAAACTGCCTGGTCACAAGTCTTTCCTCAAAACTCACTGCGTCTTCCTCAGGTGAATACTAGGAAGGATGGTCAGAATTTGCCCTATTAAGACCATGTTTCAGATTTTTACCAATGATTGCAAAACTTCTGACTTCTGTGACAGAATAGACAGAGTTGGTCTCCTATGATTTTTTAAATAATTTGGCTAAAAAAGTTCACCACCATTTGTTTAGCATAGTGTGTGGCATTTCCTGCAGTCTATGGGCACTGCTAGTGCTCCTGCAACTTCCCTCTGACCTTCCCCAGCACTTACACCCACCGTCTTCCAAAGGCAGAGTAATGACTTTCCCAAGACCACTGAGGGTCTATCAGTATCAAGCTGCACCTGAAAGCAGGAATTTCTGGCTCTTCATGGTTCTAGTGTTGTAGTATTCTGTGATGGCAGGCCAACCAAGCTCAGCAGGGTCATTGTCAGACTAAGGAGCAGCAATATGAAGGATAAAGGGGAAAAATTATATGCAGATATTTCTGTTGTTTCATAAGCCCTTGATTGATAGCTAAAAGAATGATAACTGGGGTGACCCTGAGCCATTAAAAAAAAATCAGTATCACTCATGCAGTCTTGAGCACTGTACAAGGAGAAAAAGGGAGAAATGCAGAGAAAAGAGAAAGACAGATAGACAGCTAGATAGATGGATATAGACAGATGATTAGATAACATGAAAACAATATATCAAACTGCTCCCTGCATACCACAGCATCTTCAGCTGCGTAAAACTTTGGAGATTTTTACAGACCTATTCTTTCGAGACGTAGCTCTTTCTCTCCATAACAGGCCACACACAGACTTCCTCTACAAACCCAAATTCTCATTTGGGATTTATCTTCTAGTGAGTTTAGTGCTGTAACATTTTCAGCATTATTAACAGTGGTCCCTGACAGTATCTGTAGTATTTGACAGCATTACTGGCAATATTGTGTGCAGTGCCGACAATGGCAGAGTTAATATCCCCCAGTATTATTGGCATTAGCAGGGATCATATCTGCAGCTTGTTATTGGTGGGAGCAGACATAATGTGTCCAGTATTATTAGTATCAGTAGTAATAAAACCCACAGGCTTGTTAGTGTGATCAGTGCTAATATCAGCAGTAGGTTTGTGGGAGAGGAGGGGACGGAGTGATTGCTACTGTAATGGCAATAATACTTGGGCTGTTTGCAGTAAAGGAATCCCCAGCAGAGATGGGCAAGCAAACCTGAGAAGGCAGAAGTTCCTCCTTCCCTTTCTTCACTTGTCATTTTGATGATTAGGGGGATTTACACCCAGCGATGCAGGGCTGTGTCAGTGCAGGAGCACAGTAAAGGGTCACCAAAATTTCTGCAGGTCTGACGGTATTTTCTGAGGAGTGTTAGCTGTATCAGTGCAGGTCGTTCACCATATTCTTCTGAATGGAGTTGAGTTATGCCAAACAGGCTGCTGCCTAAAATCAGCAGAAGCTTTTTCACTGTTAGTCCTTTAGCTACAGGATAGGCAGCATTATTGCCCTTCTCTTTGGTGCTGCATGCATAATTTTCATACTGTTATTACCACAACATCCTCTACTGAGAAGCAGTGCTTTGGTTACAGGTGGTTTTACCTTCCCTTACTCGAAACTGGAGGACTCTGACTGCAGAGCAGGGTTTTAACAGTGTTCAACTTGGGGCTTTTCCTACTTGGCCATGATCTCATTTTCCTATTTGCAAACTACAAATGCCTCCTTCAGGTGGAGTGTGAGGCAGGGAGATCTGTGATAGTCCCAGTCCTGAAACCTGGTTTTAAAGATACTGCCCCAGGATACAGATTGTCTTGAGGCAAATTTTGAACTCAATTCTTTAAGTGGAAAGTTGTGCAAAGGGGAGAGGTGTGTAATGTGTCTGAGTTTTTGAGCAGATATGCAGCAGCTGAGTATGCCGCTGCAAGTATGATCCCATTTGTGCTGTTCAGAGTGGCAGTGATAATATAATTTGGGAGATGTAGTTATGACATTACAGGTGACTTTGTGTCGTTGTCAGTGGCATCAATATGTTGTTCGCAGGCAGTGTGGCTCTGGTTATCCTGTTGTAACTATCACTATAGGTTGTGGGTTTGTGACACTAATGATGAGATTAGCTGTATCACTACTTGTTATGCTGCCCCATTACACTCAAGGCCAGAACACTCTTCACAGCGGTTGCTGTGAACTGTTTCTTGGGATATGTTTGCATCATTGCATGCAGTAAGGTTGTTTCAACATGGTAATTGTTGGTACACTGGTGCAGGTTGTACTGTACTGTCACTGCAATTAATATAGTTGTTACGGCAGCTGATGTAATGTGTTGGCTGAAAAGAGAGTATCACTTGGCCACGACAGTGAAGTCAATACAGCTATGTCACTGCAACGCCACATTAAGAATTCTATGTTTCCATGAAGCATGATATTAGAGTTCCACAGCATATCAGAGTTGTTTCAGGACATACAGTGTGCTTATGCTGTCATCTGCAGTACAGTGATGCTTTACTAGTGCTGTAGTTGTATTAGTGCAGAGAGGTCTAGCCTTTAACTGTCTGTAGGGAAATACATTCATTTTCCTCTGCTGCCTGCATATGTTTGCAAAGAGTACCAGTGTCATTCCACTTGACTGTGTCATGACCTGATGTATATTCATCTCTGGGCATATAAGGTGTACTTCTGTGCTCCCAAAGCCATAGTATTGTTGAAGACAACAGGGTGTGTTTGGACCCCTGCAGGTGACACAACAGCACTACTGTCTGTGGTATGTCTGCATTGTTTCACAGTGTGATTTCTTGTCCCCACGGCTGATGTGTTTGTGTTACTCTACATGACTACTTTATTGGAGGTCAGCAAAAGTCTCAATGACACTGGAGACACATGCAGTTGCAGTGCCTTAGGTTCTAACCCCACGTTCCAACCATCATACACAGTTGTGGGGTGCACCCAGCAGTTTATGGCTGTGCAGACAGAATGAGCAGTTTCTGGATTGTTTCATACTCTCACAGTGTCTTCCCCCTACTTTCCCTGGGACTGTGTTGTTTCATGCAGTACGGCTGAGTTTCCAGTGACTGGCAGCTTGCAGCTATGGTGCATCACTGCAAACAGCAGTGGTCACAGGGGATGTCCAGGCTCACCGTGTTTATACACCCAAGTCTAGGTTCTGTTCTAGACGAAAATATAAATTGAAAAGGGAGTTCATTCTCGGTAGACATCCACTTCTCCCTCCTGAGAGTCTTTGGCTGGTGAGACTCCTGGAAGGATGTAAGAAAGGCATCTGCTATGCATCCTGCAGCTCTCTGCAGGAGGATGTCAGAAAAGGGAGAGTATGTATGGGAAAAGAGGCGGAGGGGGGAAACTGGATAAAGGAGAGAACAATGAATAAGCAGCACAGCACTGTCAGAAATGTGGGCTGATGCACCATGAATCTGGAGGTTGGTGTGTAAGCAAGAGAAAGAGGAAGTGTGTTTGTGTGAGTGTGTCTGCACACACCCTGGGAGTTTGGGGAGTATGCATTGCTCAGGAGGAAGTCAGGTAAGGGAGAGTTAACAGCTTACATCACAGAAAGCAGTTTGGACAGAACGCTCTGCTTCTAAAGCTTATAGTGCTGCTTAGTTTGGCAGGGGTTGGTACTCTCTGAAGACAAGCTGGTCTGGCTTCAGCTGTGTTTGTGTGCATCTCTGCTTGTGTATTTGTGTTTTTAGGAATGTGCACCTGTTTGTTTTCTGTATTTCTGTGTTAGGATCAATGGTTTCTACTTATCTGTGCTTATGTACTGGGGTGAGTGGCAGGTTGGACCCGTATTTTTGTGCATGCCTATGGAGACCTGGAAAATGTGTATGTTAAGCTGTGTATAATATTGCCTATTAGGCGAATGCATACTGTGGATGATAAGGATGTCTGGACACATACGGCTCAGTATTAGTGCTATGTATTTCTATGAATGCCAGGTATTTGTATTCAGATTTTGAGCATACATGTGAATGTTGTATATTTGTATGTATATTGTGAGTGTATGTGTTGTTACATACTTGGAGTATCACTGTATCTTTGTGGTTGCTTATGAATATGTAGCCTGTTAGTGCTGTGCACTTCTGTATATAGTTTGTACAGATGTGTATTTGCATTGAGGTTATATATTTGTGTGTATGTTGTATACATATATCTATATATATCTACATTGGTCATTCTTGCCTGTATAAAGGCTGTTTATTTATGTAAATAGTTTGTATTTGTTTACATGATTTGATTTTGTATATGTGAATATAAGGAAATGACTTTGAGTTCCAGGTTTTAATTTAGTTAGTGTATGTATATTTTTGTAAATTATTTGGTTATTCAGAAATTACATTTAATTGACATGCACCTGCATTAGTACCTCTGTGTGTCCCAGTTTGCATTCTTGTGTCTTTAAATGTTATTGGCTATGTTTTGTGGGTGTTACTTTTGTACAGAGCTTTTCTTTACATTTATTTGTGTGAGTACCATGAATGTGTGCTTGTCTGACTATTTATGGGTGTTTAGTTTGTGGTTAGATCTTCTCCTTCCACTTTTTGACTCATTCTTGGGAGGGGTTGTTGCAGCTGAAGTGTCAGCAGGAGCCAGGCAGCTACAGCTCCTCCCACAGTCTCTGCCTGCTCCATGTGTCTGCCTGTGCAAAGGCTGCTCCCTAGCTTTGCTAGATGCCTGTCTCTCTGCAAATTCTTGTTCACTCTGGATGAGTTGTACATTAAGTCTGTCTACAATCAGGAAAGTGAGTGTTACATTTTTTCATGGATGTAAAGAGTACAAGAGTCAGAGGGAGGGGAGCATGGTGCCTGGATCCATGAGGATCCCAGGTCAATGCACAGCGGATGACAGAATAAACTGTAAAAGGAATCAGAAACAGCTAGCAATGTGCAAGCAAATGGTAATTTAGAGGGTTGTTGGTGACTGGTACAACAGTGGACGAGGACAGTGAGATAGGGATGACACTGTTTTGGGGTCAAGTGAGATATCACTTTTGGGGGCAGTGAGACATCAGGGCAATACAGCTATGGAATCAAGGTAACACGGCACTGAGACAAAATAGGGATCAAGGTGATGTGCCAGTGACCCAGGCTGATCTATCAGAACAGGAAGGTCTGGGATATCTCCATCAGCTGAATCAGCTGAATAAGGCAAGGCAGAACAGGAGGAGCAGGTGAAGAAGATCAAAGGCAAATCAACAGACCTGTACCATGGCTGTAGGAGCCAGGTCACCAGCAATGTGGGACATGCAGTTTCTCCACGAGATCAGTTGCATCCTGGTGTGAAGGGCTGGGGCAGTCTGTTAGCAGTGGCTGTTTGCTCACAGTGATGGAGAGCAGGGATAAGAGTGATGACATCAGGTGATGGACCTATCCTGTGATGGTAGCCATGGACCACAGGAACTGCGTGGGCACGGGCATTATTCCCAGTTGCTGGAAAAACAAAGAACCAAACGGGCAGTAAAACAAAAACAAAGGAGACTTGGAAGCACCTGACAGCCCTAATTCATCACAGCCCAAGATTTTTTTTCCCCCTCATGTTCCCATTATATTTGTTTGTAAAAGTGGAAATCAATTTTGAAGGTAATTTTCTGGAAAGAATGGAAGGGAGGTGGGAGGGCCGGATAAGGCAGAGATGGCAAGAGGAAAAAAAATTTAGGCCAGGCACAGCCCAGGGGCAGCTCTTGGCAAGGTGAAAGAAAATTGCATATTCAATCTCCATCCATGAATCTCCCTTGCTGCTGCCCGCCTCCTGCTCGAAAACAATGAAGGCTTTCTCCCCTACGCTGCACAACGCCTGAGTATCAGCGCTCACTTTAACTTCAGGGTCATTAATTCACCTGATTATTGCAGGAGAGGAGAGTGTTGCAGAGGCATCCATTCTAAAGAGCCCTCCCTTAGCTCATCCTTTGATTAGTTTGGGGTGGGGGGAGTTGAGATAATGTGTTGTCTTGGACTCAGTTTAAAATGGGAGGGGCTGAAGAGGGGGTGGAAGGAGGTAGAGGTAGAAAGGAAAAGATGTGGCCTGGCTTGTTGTGGAAGGGAGGGTTGGAAAGCAGTCATTCTTGCATCCCTCTGCTGTGGTGTTACTGCAAATTAAAAGTAGCATGTTCCACTTCGTAGCTATCTTTCAGGGAGGGGAGGGGCATGGGTATATGTCGGCATGGGGATGTGGGGGATCTTATCATTGCTTCCTCAGCAGCCCAGCGTAGTGTCACCCTGTGAGGTGACATTTGAATTTACAATTCCGCAGAGAAAAGCCATTAATTCACAAATTAACATTTCTCCCTCTCTCTCTAGCTCTTTCTCTCTTCCTCTCTCTCTCTATCTCACATGGATGTGCAAGCAATTGAAAAGACAAAGGAAATAGCCTTAAGGAAGAGACTTTACTGCTACTCTGTCTGTGCAGAGATTGCTACTACTGCTTCTAGATAGATAAACCAATTACCTGAGCTGCTCTGTTCATGGCAGCCTGCTATTACCTCCTTTTGTAGAGATGATTCCATTGCTGGATTACACTGTGTGTATCTCATTAATGTAAACCAGCATGATACTGGGCACTGTCTCTGACGCTTCGTGCCATAGCCCGTTGCTCTGCAGTGGAAGAGGGAACTGGGAGAAGAGTTGAGCAGAGGTGATGGTAGGCACAACATACTTCCAGGCAGCACAGAGAACTCGTTTATAATACCTGTGCTGAGCTTGAAGGAGACGGGGACTTCCCTTCTAGGGAGGAGATTGCATGACATCAACCCTGATCTCTTCCATGTCTCTGTGAGCACTGAGAGTGCTGCGCAAGAGGCCTCATTTATGGGCACCAGGCATGGGTAGCCCCTTGCAGCTCCATTCTCAGTACTACACAGTTTTCAACAAGTGTAGAAATGTGCAGTGCAAGCAGATGCAGAGGTGTTGAGTACAAAAGCTATGTATACACAGCTATAGGCATATGTAGCTGACCACACCCAGGAGCTAACTGACTTGCACAGATACACAACAAAGCTCAGAATATGAAGCAAGAGTAAGAATTTGTGCTTAGAGATTGAGAGGGCCAGATTTCTCTGCAGTGCAACTCCATTGCAAGCCAGTCAACAACGCCTATGGAGATGTTCCTGGCAAAGGCAAACACTGGACACTACTTCCACACAGCCCTCAGCCTACTTCTGATTCTCTTCTGTTGTTCTTTCCTGCAACAAGAGGCTTTCTCACGTGCTTCCTTTGACTATCATTGCTGCTATGGGTGCTTGGACAGCAAGTGTACAGTATACAGACACGTGTGAGCACTCAGCCACATGCTGGTGCCACCCCAGGCTCACATTGCTGTCGCTAGCAGCCTGACTGTGCAAACTCACAGCCCTGCAGACACAACTTCTCCCTACCTGCTCTGGTGAGGTCCCTTTCAGCAGCTCCAAGCCTGCCTGCTGGGGGGCACATTGGCAGTCAGCTTTCTGAGCACCTTCCGGTGGTCTCTGCAGACAGCCTTGTAGGAACATGCTGGCTACCCCTGCCTTTTAGCCTGGTCACACAGCTATGTGTGTTTGGGAAGAAAATGTCCAAGCAGAATGGTTTACTAATGTGCAAGTCTTTGCTTGCTAAGCACTCTTCCTATATAGAATTGGACAGAAATCTTCACCAACAGGTTTTTCACCCCATAAAGGTTTCGTATGCCATGTTCAAGCCATTCTCCTAATTTTCATGAAAGGAATAAGCTTGCAGGGGGCAGTCATCCAGGTAAAAGAAAAATGGATCAGAACTGCTGTTTCTGGAAACCTGGTCTCCACGTGCTCAGCGCATGGAGTATGTGCCTTTCTTCAGCATTGCCTTGGCTCCTTAAATCTTCTGAAAACCTTATCCTCTTAACGAGAGCATCTGCCTCTCTGACATTCCCTGTGCCCCACACCGTGCACAGCACATGGCTGGGGAGCATCATCCCACAGCTGGTGCTGGAAGACGGATCACGATCAGCGGAGGAATCGGCAGGCAGTGCCAGTAATTCAAACCATCCTGACCGTTCAGTGAACCTGAACCTGCTGACCTTGACAGCACTAGACAGCAACGGCCTCAGGAATCCCAACCTTTAGAGAGGCGTTGGCGGAGGATGGCTCCTGCTCTCTCCCTTTCTTTCTCTCTTTCTCTTCCTGATCACATCCCAGCAGCCAAGGGGGCTCAACAGTCAATCCCCAGTGCACCAATTAGCTCCTAATTTGGCTATCTCTGCACTCCCAAGTCTACATCAATGTAATGTTAAGCATCGCTTGCTGTTCATAGATGTAAATCATTCCTATAGAGGAGCGCCTGCTTGTGCTAAAGGAAAACACTAAGCACCTTGTTCTCAGTCAGGGCCAGAGAAACCCCTCCTCCCAAAATGGGAGCTACTGCTGCTGCTGCTTGGAAGGAAAGCAGGAGCTCTTTGCTTCCCTAAGTGATAGTATCAGATCTTCTAGCCTTGTTTGACTAGGTCCCAGGGGGAAGCAACAAGATCTCACAAGTGATTAGCCCGTGAGAATCTTGGCTGGGTAGATGAAGGGCAGGGAGGCAAGTTGAGTGGAGGGGAGAAAGAAAGAAAAAAGTGTGTTTAATTTTGTCATCAGACCTTGCATTAAAGCAAAATGCAGTTTGTTAACATTTTAAGACCCTTTCAGGAAGCACTGGATTTCCTCCAGCTATCTCTGTAGCTGCCAAGCAAGACCTGGGACAAACAGCATTTTGTGTTGGCCTGCAGAGGCTAAGGCTAAGCTCTAAGACCTTGCATATGGAGGACAACTCTGTTAACAGTAGATGGCCTGAAAGAAGCAGTTACAGATACATATCTGTATCTGTATCTGTCTATTGACACCCAGCAGACTGTATGTCTTCTGTTTTCATCCATAATTCTTTGAAGGTGATTTTTCCATGCATCAGTCAGATAAAATAAAGGATACTCTGAATAGGTGTCAAATGCAACTCGTGACCATCTTAAGGCCCTTTAAAATGTCAGTTATATTAAGGGGCCTAAAAATAATGCCTAGATCTAGATTTTCCTTTAGCTTTTCATTCATCCAAGCATCCTACTGATTACATCCCAACAGGTTCAAGGTACAAAGTCCGCTTTCCACACAGGGCAACAGCTACAGGAAAAAACACAGGTGCACAGTGCCAGAGCAGGATGTAGGTCATGGGTATCACTGTTTCCATTTGAATGTGCAGCAGGTTAGGATTTCTTTCTCTCATTGGCCCTGATTTTTCTGGGGGAGCTCCGAGGTGCTATTCTGCTTTTAAGCTCGGGAATCTGCATTAGAACAGATTTGTAGATATCTGATTAAACCTGAATTAGGTGATTATGGTGTATGAAATGTTCATCAAGTCTCGAGTGCCTTATACTCCTCCCTTAGATGCTTTGGAAAAGGGTGTTATAAAGCACAGGTATACTTCCATGCCTAGTTTCCCAAAGGAGCTGCCATTCTTTTGCTTTGGCTTTTGGCATCTAGTCTGAAAAGAAGTAGGCCTTGAATAGAAGACTTGACTTTGCATGACGATCAGAACTGTTCTAGAGTTTGGGTCAACTTTACTAAATCCCAGCAAATTAAAAACAATACCGCACTAGCTAATCCTGAAAGATACTTATGGCTCTTCTCTGCACAGCCCTCACTTGTTTGTGAAACTGACTGCTGCCATGACTGGGCCCTCTCTTGTTTGGGGACTACCTCTTACAAATTGGAACGTATCTCCAACATACATTTTACAGAGGTCGTATCAGTATAGGTTCCTTCATATACCAATAATGTCCTTTACGTGTGCTCATGCAGAAAGATGACAAATTAGTCTACTAGTGATTTACAGTTACTATAGGAATGAGCATTCAAAAAAAAAAAAAAGTTTGCATGGTGATAGTTTAAGCAGATTGTGCCTATCACAAGCTTGTAGCTCTTTCATTGCGTTTCGCAATTATCCATCCTCTATCATATATTGTTTATTAACCTTCCCATTCTTAAGGTCTCATTTACTACTGAAATGTGGCTGACTCTCAGGTGGATCATGGCAGATGTTGAACAATACAGAGCATCAACTGTGAAATTTTGCTGTGCCATGTCCAAATGAAACCACAGGAGAATTAAGATATGCCGTGGGTAATCACTCAGGCTGGATTTTGTTCAGGACAGCCAGGTTAATGTCTGCACTCTTGAAAAAAATGCCATGGGAATTTTAATGACTCTGAGTGATTGGAGCCTTTGTTTTATGGCACGTCAAAAATGGCAGCTCTAAAAACACTCTGCTTGAGCACTGGTTTAGTGCTGACTGCTGACTCAGAAGAGCTTCCAACAATATGATTCACTAGTATGTGGCTCAGGGGCAGGCACAGACTCCTATGACTTGTGAGGTTAAGGTAAAAGTGTATATGAGGGGAAATAAGGTGGAATGAAAAGAAGAGAACATCTAGAGCAAGGGAAACAGAAGGAAAGGAGGTATTAAGAAGCATGTTAGGGGGGGACCAAGCCAATGGAACCCAGCAGGATAAAGAGGAATTAATATTTCCTAAATTGTGTATGAGAGGTGTCCATGATCCAATTGAGATCTGCTGAACCCTAGCACTGGTGTCCTCTCAGTGTTCTCCACTGGAAACTCAGGGATTCCCAGGAACTGTATGGGAACAGTCCAGCTCTGTGTCCCCTCCCTTGTCTCTAGCAGTCCTGACAGTGGTGTTGATTTGCATGTCAGGCAAAGCACTGCTTGTGAAAAAAAAAACCCTCCAAGTGTGGCGGTGTCAGCGCTCGCTGTTGTTCGACAGTGTAAAATTAAATTAATAAAGCCCCCAACACAGGAAAACATAACAGGAAATTAATGGCCTTTACTGTCGCTCTGATGCAGTCATTTGCAACCCTGCTTTCCGCACCAAAGACTTCATAAATGCAAGCAGTTTCTCTAAACAAGCATAGTTAGGGCTGTATGCGATGTAATTTTTTGTGTTGCTTCTGTCCTTTGGAGCTAACAAAAGCCACCCTTTTTTACGTGCTCACCAAGGGGGATCCTGCCAAGAAGTAGGTCCCCAACAAACAGGCTTAGGAAGATGAGATAAAAGAGCTAAGTCATGCCAATGATCCTAAGGACACCTTGTCTGGCAGAGGGAAAGCATAGCTTCTGGAGCCCTGCAACAGCAGCTCTCCTCGAGGGCACTGCACTAAATGCAATGTTGTGGACACCACAACAGCATAAATCAGGATAACCCTTCTGATAACTTGCAGGATGTGTAAATCAGTACAACCACGAAATGCAAGAGACTTACAGATTTACACTGATCAGAGGACCTGGCCCACTGTGTGAGAGTGCTGCTCGCTACTCCACCAACATAAACAAAGCAAGTGTACTGGGTCCTGGAGGCAGCTGCATTTCTATCTGTCTAACATCAAGTCTAACAGTGCTAGTAAGAGCTACTGGAGCCACACTTTGTCTCTCATTACAATGGTATAAATCCCAATGCCTCTCTGAGGTATAGGAATTCTTGTGGATTTGCAACTACCTGATTTAGAGCAGAATATGTCCACTGACCTCCAGCATACCCAAAGGTCATAAAACTGCAGTGATTGCTCACGCAGAAGCCACAAGCTTTGACTACCTAGGCTAACACACCTCATCTGCACACCCACACCTGCTGTAGTATGTGTTGTATACACATCTGAAGCAGCTGCTTGCATCCTAACACCTAGAAAGGCTTTTAGTGGCATTTTCAGTAAGGCTGGATGTGCTGATTATTAATATCCAATGCACAAACCTAAATCTGTACAGACTTAGTTTTCCAGAGGCTGTTGGCCAAATTTGCAATCATACACTTAGATACTGTAGTAAATACATATGATTTGCATATGCATACACACACTCACTTCCTTAAATGCACTTTTCATGCTCCCACGATAATCCAAGACAGATCTGAGCACACACTTCATTACACATTTGCACACACAATTCATTACATTTACATTCGCATTGAGCATTGCCATTTTTGCTCATGTAAGCCCTGTATTAAAGCTGTACTGCCCATGTCTGTTCCATCTGAGGTACTCAGTCATACACAATCTCTGTGTTAAAAGCAGTGCAGCCCCCAGCTGTCAAGCACGGGCACACATCTCACTGTTCCTTGGTCAGGCAAGCTCACTTCCCTTGCATGAGCAGCCTGTCTTGCTCACCAATTCCTCATCTGAGCTATACTCTCATTTCAAAACATAAAATCCCTTTGTTTCTGAGCCTTTTTGCTCTAAGCCTGAGCATGGAAGTAACAAATACACACAATCTATGTGTTGCTGATACACTTGAATTACAGAGACACATGGACCAGCACAATACCATCAATTAGCATACTGAAATTCAGGCTTGCAGATTCCCTTGAGGCAAATGGACACAGGAATCTGAACATCTGCAGAGTTCATGTAGGGTGATGCACTTCCTTGAGGTGATAATCCTCCAGTACTCATCTCCCACTAACGCTGTTTCTGCACCTGAACTTGTACTGTATCTTCTTTCACCATCACAGCATAGATCGCCGACAACATTCCTTTTCTATGTGTTACTGAACCTTACTGGCCCATTCCATGCGCCATCATCCCTAGTCTGAAATACCTTGTGGTCCTTCCCATCTGAATTTGAGGTTCATCTTTCTCCCCACCAGTTCAGTTATCACAATCAAAAGCACTCAAAATCCTTGCAGAATTACTACATGCTGCTGCATGCTGAAACTCAGAACTGACCCATCTAGAGATGACATCTTCTTTCACACTGCCTAAAAGACTGCAAAAATTCTTCTGGAAGGAAATGTAACCAAAATATACAGCCTTCCTTTTCCAAACTCTACTGAGCAGGGTAAGAAAGTTGCACAGGTGAAAAGACCACAAAATTAGGGCTGCCAGTCCTTGCCCTTGTTGTTATTGCAGGGAGTACAGTATTAGTTTAATAATTACTGAGGATGCAAACTGTGTGTCTCTAGAAGCATTGTGATAGCCAGACTAGATCAGCTTGTGCAGACCAGGACGCCAGTACCAGACACTTCTGACAATGTGTAAATGTGTGATCCACTCCTTCAGGACAAGGTCTTTGTCCTTGCTCTCTCCCTTGGTTGGGGGTCAGCTCAGATACAGATGCAGGAGGTTTGCTATTCCCAGTGGGATCTTGAGTCCAGGGTTTGAAGCCCCAGCCTGATAGTGCTGGGCTCCTTCCTGGACCCGCACTGAATGCAGCAGGAGGGTCTGTGCAGGGCTGGCTGCTGTGAATGACAAGCACTGGCTATCGATCGCGTTCTGAACTCGGCCCAGCCGATAGAAGGTAATTAATGACTCCATTTGCCTCAGTACCGAGGAGAACAATTGAGTTTGAAACTGCAACAACTGGCAGTGCGGGGAAAGGCCCCCCGGGACGGCCAGGAAAGCTGCTTGACAGTGCTGGGCTGAACGGGGACACGGGAACACATCAGAGAGGAAAAAAGAGAAGGGAAATCGGATAAAGGGAAAGAGCAGCCTTTAAACAAAAGGGTGACTTGGAAAAGGGCAGCACATGTGTGCCCAGAGAGTGGCAGAGGGCTGCTCTGCGCTAACTACCCCATCAGGGATGGTGCAGGCAGGCTGCGGGAGAGGACAAGGTTGCCTCGCTGGCACAGAGGGATGGCATTGCAGCAGGCGGCTCATCACCGCTGCGTCAGACAGATGTGCTTCCCTCAGAGCCTTTGACAATTAGATGGGTTCTGCTGTGTCACCTGGCTGGCAGTTCTCATGCCAGTCACATTCACTTTTATTATGACTGTGATTTTTATTGGTAGAGTTGTGAGGCATCAGCTGAGCTCAGAGCCCCACAAGCCTGCAGTCAGACAGGTCATGGGGATGGTAATAGCTCCTGCCCCAAAAGAGAGCAGTGTCTCCATGGTTGTGTGGTGGCTGCAAAGCTTCTCATTACCTTTCTACATGTTTCTGTACCACAAAAGTCTCCCTATGTCAGAAATACTCCCGAGTTATTTGTTGAGAAAGTCCTGTCCCACCCTGAGCAAGAGTGCTGTCATTTGTAGCTAGGGAAGTAATGGTATTATGTTGCTTTGTGCTACTTGTACATGATGGTGTCTTTGTGGCTTCCAGGCCTGGCAACATCTGGTTTTTTTGGAATTATTTAATAGGCGTATTCCCTGTGTCAGATGTAGTTAAGGCTTTTTCTGTGTCTTCTGGCACAGCATTTCCTTGTTATCTGTCAGTATAATTCTGTGACACTTGTGGAGCATTGGCTGTGTGCACTCCCTCAGCAGCCCCTCGAGAGGAAAGATATTTCCTGTCACATGTGCAAGGCCAGTCCTAATCACACCAACAGCAACTATGTGCTCTTTTGTGAGGGACAAAGTGACTGAGGCCGTGGTTCACCTCTCAAGCTGTTTGTTGAGTTCCTTACAATTTAAAGGAGAGGTGTCCCTGTGTTACAGCACCACAGAGTTTCCCTTGCCAATAAAAGCGAACTGGGAAAGATGAAGGTGTTTCTCAATGGTACTGCTGGGAGTTACCGCAGTTACCTACGTGGCATTCCCATAGTTATCCTGCAGCTGAAACCTTGCTTCACCCCTTCCAACAGAATCCCTTCCAATATCGACTTTCTTGGCAAATCTCCGTCCTTTAAGCTTTTACTCCTAGCACTGTTCTTCATCAACAGAAGTAACTACTGCCCACCACAGTGCCATTCCTCATGGGATCTCCTAGTCTTTCCCAACTCAAATTTTGGCCCTGAGCTCTCAGTTGCCATCACCCACAGCCCTTTGATGGACCCCATATCTTCCCCAACATCCTCTCCTCTCCTTTCTGCCACCTTTGCTCATATCCATCTGGTTGTCAGCTTCCATATGACGTATGACAATTGCATATGACACAATTTGAGGCTTCTCCTGATTAGTCTAACTCGGAGATTCACATGCTTAGAGGAGAACTGCAACTTTTAAGTTGCCAGATAAAAGTGTCTGGCCCTTGCAGTTTCAGGGAAAAAATGAAAACACATCCTCTATTGGTTTTGACATCAGAAAACAAATACAGGGGATTTACAATCCTTCGGTTTTGAAGAAAATAAAATCATCTGTGACTGTGAATGTTTCAATGTTAGCAACAGAAGACATATAAATCTGTCTCTCAGGATCATCTCTGCAAAATCGTCTCTGCTTCATAAGTAAAATCTATATGCACAGTTCATACTATTGCTCTGTGAAGTTTGGGATTCGTGTGTCCTACCATTATTAAGACAAATAATACTGCAAGCTGTTTAGACAAGATCCACCTCAAGGTAGCCTACAGGCCTCTGTCAAAATTTTCTTTGCTTTTGCAGATTTTAAAGCCTAGGCCTGGGCATAGTGCCCCAAACTCTCACGCCCCCATCCCCACCACTGTGCCCCCCCCGCAGCGACTTCCACCTAAACTAAAGCATTGTCTTTCTCCTTACAACTTTTCCACCCCTTCCAATCCATTTGCTTGCTTTGATCATTCAAATTTCTTTTTTACCCCATTCTTTGCTCTTCTCCTTCCTTCATCCTTTTCTTTCCTTCCCTGCTGACTGTATAGATCCTTTCTCCACAGCTAGTCCTGAGTTTCCCAAATACAAATACACACTTACGTGCGTGTGTACACGCACACACACACAGAGTGACATAAATAAATAAATAAATAGAAAGGTCAGTGAGCAGAGCAGCAATAACCCCTAAAACAGTACTATCAGAGGGACATGATTGATCAATTGAATTCCATGGCGGCTCAAAAATGTGGGATTAAGTAGTGTATTATACGCACAATGAGTTGAGGCATGATGTTCATTTCAAGTTCATTTCGCCAGCCCTCTGCCACCAGATCAGGCAATCAATAGGGGCAGCAGATATCATATATCACCTCTCTCCGTGCTAGGCAGAGAGCACCATAATCTCTCGCAAATTTAGAGTGACAGATTTGTCAAGATCTGAAGGGCCCCTGAATAAATGAAGGAAAAGAGACTCTTACAGCGACTTGGGAAAGCTGTGATTTCAGGTTCTTCGCACAAAGGCATGGCCTGTGCACACGCGGGAGACACACGTGCACAGGGCTCTGAAGGCAGACAGGAATTCCAAATACATGTGCATGTGTGCACTAATCTGTGTAACCACCCAGGGCAACTCACTAAGGGTAGAATCTGGTTTAACGACAGTCGATGCAGGTTTTACTGTACGCCCATCCACTCACACCAAACACCAAGCAAAGTGTAGGGCTGCCATCCTTGAAAATCAGATGTAGCCTAAACCAACCTAAACCACAGACAAACGCCTGGGCAGGCATGTACAGTGATGCAGAATCTAAACACCAGAATAATTATCTACTGCAAAAATACCCATTAGCATCATGGTGTGCACAGTCATGCACGCTGACTGACACATGTGGAAAAATCCTCCAAGACAAACAGTTTCACAGGCTACAGACAGGTTGAGGCAAGCACTGATACAGAAACGTATTTTTTTTCTGGGTCTGTACCCAGGAGTTCCGTGCCAGCTTTCTGCAGGAGGACCAGAGCTCCCCTAGTCCTCCTGAAACCCACCCCCCCGAAGTAACAGCCCAGTCCATCCAACACATGAAAACTGCATCACACATACAGTGTGCAGTCCACCAAGCCTGATCTTTGCTTTGTTTTTTCTTAGTCAAATCTGTCATGAACTCCAGATTTCAGGAACCTGAGAACATTCCCTTGTGCAAATAAGCCTCTGGAGAGGAGAAAATGCCAGGGATCAGTGCCAGTAAACAGCCCTTCTTTGGCTTGGGGTGGAAAAGAAAGAGAGAAGGGGCTGCTCAAGGGAAGGCTGCTGGCAGGGACAAATCAATATGTAATATTTTCTATGGTCTTGTGAGTGGTACTGTACTACGCTACTGTATATAATGTACTATTGATTATATCATATCGTATAATCACCTATAAACGGATATATCTCATAGCCAGAAGGCAGCAGGCTTAGTCATAACTCTGGGCCACCAGCTGGGCATTAACAGTGCCAGGAAAATACCCATCTTGGCACCACCCATGAGTTAAAAGAGGAAGCAGCAGAGTGGCGTTGTTCTGGGTGTTCATTGCATGGTAAATGCCACTCCAGGCTCCTGGAAGCATCCTGTGTCCATGAGCACCTTGAAGGAGGGAAAAGGCCTATACAGAACCTTTGACCAATTTCTTCACAGACAGCAAGTTTCTGAGATTCACAAACTGGAGGCCACCAGGAAAGATTTAAGTATGAGGAATAATAATGAAAAAGCAGGAAGATAATCACAGCACAAGAGGGACAACCTGATCTTAGATTAGTCAGGGTGATAAGACAGTAAGACTTGTGTCTGACGAAGCACAGTAGGCAGAGAGTCAGTATGGAGGATATGGAGGTATATCAGCATGGATGATGCAGGGGATTATAACCAGACTCACCAAAATTAGGCTGAGATGTGACAGCAGAAAGATACTCAGCACAGTTGGAGAAGATTATAATGAGCAAACTTGCCTCAGATGAGATGAGGGATTATGACAGAGGAAGATTCACTTCAGCTGGGACAGGAGGTTATAACAGACAGACTCACCTTGGATGTGACAGATGCTAATAGCAGGAGACTCACTCACTTGAGATAAAAAGGGGTTATAACTGAGATAAATGCACCTCATTTGAGTTGGGGGATAACAGGGAAGAAAAAAAAAAACACACAAAACCAGGTAGGTGATCAGATGGTTTATCACAGGAAAAGATTCACTTTGGATGGGGCAGGGCATTTATAATGGACTCAACTCAGAGGGGATGAGTAGGCTATATGAGATGTGGGATGGCACAACAGAAATAGAGACACCCTGGAACGTGGCAGGAGGCACCGCAGTGAGATCGGACTGTGTCAGAGGGTTGCTGTAGGGGCAGAAATGCAGTTCTGGGAAAGCTTCTGCCAAAATGGCTATTTTCCTAGTAAGAGGAAGGCTAATTCCCACTGAGTAGGACTAGGTTTTGTAATACAATATTTCATTTTGGATAAGAAGGACGACTGAAAAAGATTCATCTCATTTTGGAGGGAGTTTTATAGCAGATATACGGGTTAAGATAAATCACAAGCTATATGCAGGCGAATGGGACAGAAACCAATGTATGTTAGATGGGACAGTTGCCCACAGGGAGAGATTTGTCTCTGGGGAAACATGGAGTCAGAAGCAGGATTGTTCCTATTATCTGAAGGGGATGAAAGACTCATCTGGGGTATGAGCAGATGAGAAGGAAATGATATCATTGATAGCTGTTCATGGGACTGGGGAGCTACAACAGAGACTGACTCCCCTTCAAGCTGTAAGAGAGCCTTTTTAACATAGCAGGCTTCCTCAGTCCTCTCCAGTACAGTCCATCCTCATCACTCTGGTTTCTCTGTGAACTGCACCTCCACCGGTCTTCTAGCGGTGCTAATCGCTGTGCTTTGCTCCCATTTTATGCTCAGCAATGGAGATTTGGCAATTTTTAACACTGAAAATCAGCGGAACCGAAACTCATCTCTGAGCCAAGCACCATTCTCCACAGCCTCACTCATTCTGGGCAGGAGAGTCCCACAGAGCCCACAGGAACAGCCTAGGCACTCCAGCAGAGAGGAGGGGGCTCCCTTGGGTCCCTGCAGCTTCCCCTTCCCTCGGGAGTGGCACAGCTACCTGGGTGGAAGCAGAGGGCCCCACTCTTCCCCACTCTGTCCTTGTCCTGCATCCCTTGACAATCCAAGCCAGGGTGGTGCTAACTCCCTGTTTTCTCTGTCTGTGCCCTGCAGATGTATCCGAGGGCTCAGTTCCCAATGGAGATTCCCAGAGCAGCGTGGACAGTTTGCGGAAGCACCTTCGTGGCGACACTTTCACCCAGCAGCAGCTGGAAGCTTTAGATCGAGTTTTTGAGCGTCCTTCTTACCCTGACGTCTTTCAAACATCAGAGCACATCAAATCTGAGCAGGTGAGGGCCTGGCCTGGTAATGGGAAACTACAGGCACTGATAGGATAATGGTAGGGACATTTCTTCACCAAAATCCCTCTCCACCCCATGTTCTGACACTGACCTATTATTGCACATACACCACATCTACATTTTACATTTTCTAGTTGTAACTGTATCACTGTGCTGATGCTCATGTGTACGTGAGCTCTACCTCCTCTCTACACTCACACTTTGCTCTCCCGAAATCCCCTCTGCACACACCCCTGCAGTTATGCATCCATGTTCTTGCCATGAACATGCCTACACCACCATGCATGCTCAGTGGCACACAGCACTTCACAGAAACTCCTGCACTCTTAAATGATATCACTGACCAGCGAGCCACAAGGTTGGGTTTTAATGGACCATTTTCCTCGTGGCCCAAAGCTGAGACTTGACTCCCATCTGCAGCCTAGTTTTCCACTCTTCTGCAGCTCTGCCCACCTTTTCTTTACTCCCCCACTCTCCTGGCCTTTTATCCCAAAAGCTGTTTGTCTTAATAAAATGAAAATCAAAAGTCTTTTTAAACCGCCCCAAGCCATAAACCAACAAAGGAAGAGAAGGAGAGGCTGGCTGTGGACTCCCTTCATCCCAGAGTCCCTGGGTTTATTACAATGAATAACCTTTATTTACTTTCATTAGACTATTAAGCACCAGCACAGTCATTTTTCCCCCTGAAACTCTGAGCAGGGCCCATAAAGCAAATCCGAAGCCTAATTGAGTTCATTTTAATTTCTCTCCGATCACAGCGAATTACTCTGGTGATAAATCAGGGGGCAGGCTCACCCCCAGTAGAAGGCCTAATTTGCAGCTAATTACAAAACTGATTTCTACAGGAAGATCAATACAAGAAGGAATTGGAAATGACTAGGCAGTCCTAGCCAAGCAGGGACAGGGGCGGGGAGGGGGCAGCATGCGGGGAGCCCACTGGAGGAGGGGGAGATGTGAGGAGGGGGTTGGGGAAGTGCATGGAAAAAAACGGAGAAGAAAGAGCAGAAAATCAGTTTTAATTTAACGTAATATTAATCAGAGCAACTTTTCCTGCTGTTTTGTAGCCTTCCCGGTTTCTCCAGCTCCCGCGTCTGGTCTGGAGGCTGCCACAATAAAAAGGCAATTACCAGAGCCTTTCGGACAGGACACCCTTTCAGATTCAATGGCTCTCCCCCTCCCACCCTTCTGTTAGCCATGTGGCTCCCCCCTCCCCAATTTCATACCCCAATGCACAGAGTGACAGAGGCAGGGGATGAGGCTTCTTTGTTTTAAAAAAGCTAGGACAGAGGTAACAGTGGAGGGGAGGCAGATGACTCAAGCAGAGACCCTGGTGACAGTGGGCCAACGCTGGCTGCTTCCTACAGCCCGCCTGTCCTAGTCATGTCATTGCAGTCCCATGCCCCAGCTGTCTTTGTCACCAGGGCAAACATCTCCCATCTCCACTCAGCCAAGAGGAGGGGATGCGGATTCCCCCTTTCTTTTCCCCTGGGCTGGCACAGACAGCCATACCCACAGCTCTGAACGAAGGCTCAGCCATATCACAGATAACAGGTCAGATCCCTCACCCCTCTTCCCCTTCACAGTGTCATGCAGGTGGGTGGGATAGTTCATCCTAGGAACCCCCCCGTAACCCTCTTGTCACTTTATCTTCTCCATTTCCTCCTCCTCCTCCTCTTCCATCTGTGCAGGGGTTTGCATCTCTCCTCTTCCTCCCCCCCATCTGTACACCCTTCCCTTTCTCCCGTCGCATCAATAGCGAGCTGTCTTTCTCCTCTCTTCCCCAGGGTAATGAGTACTCCCTCCCAGCTCTGACCCCTGGTCTCGATGAAGTCAAATCAAGTCTATCCACCTCTGCTAACCCAGACCTGGGGACAAATGTGTCAGGACCCCAGACGTACCCTGTGGTGACCGGTAAGCTGCCTGACCAAACAGCAGAACCAAGCTTTTTATTTATTTCCCTCATCACCATTAGCTTCTGCTTTTTCTGCTAATGCAAGATATCCCTCTGTGGCAAACATGGAAAGAGACAGAAAGACTGTGGAGAACATAAGGGCTCAAGAGAAGCTTGAAATTCAGAGTATTGGCAGTTTTGGGTATACCTAGAGGTGTCCAGGTGTGACTCAAAGACAGGCCAACCCAGATGTGAATTGGGAACTTGTGTGCCCAGATGGGACTTAGGGTTGGATGTTGGTGGAGGACAGGTATGTCCAAATATGCACTGTGATTTTTTCCTATGTATCTGAGAACAACAGGGTCATGGCTTATCCATGATCTGCACTTGGTTTTCTTGGGGAGAAATAATAGTATAAGTTTTATTCAGCCCTGGCATTTGGAAGGGGCATTTGCAAATTAAATACAGAGGTCTGCTGAACTGTGAGTGCTAAACTTCCTCTTCCTTAAGCCCATGAGTCTTTAATGAAAGCTAGGAAAAAACATTTGTGTGCAGCCTTTCCTCATATGTGGGCACATTAAAGTCAGGTGTGTCTGGGAGAGTAGAAACTGTAAATGCATGACAGCAGAGGAATTGGGATGCACAGAAATAGGAGGGAATCTTTGCAGCAGATGCTTCACTGAAACTTCCTCTTTGCTGGTGGCACACGCAGAACCTGAGCAGCACAGGGTTGTCCTGGGGCCACAGGGCACATACATGCTGTCCTGATACTAGTGTTAGACTGCCCGCCCTGTGTATGTCTAGAGCTGTAAGGAGGTATTCTCGTGCCTTAATTCATACAGTGCTTAATTCATACAGCACTTCTCAGGCTTTAGTTGCCACTGGTCGCTGCTCACACAGCTACCACAGACTTGCACATCTCCTCTTGGGTAGCTAAAGCGGCTCACAAGGCTCAAGTGACTTGCCCCTGTTTGGTATATCCCTCTTTCTCTACAACTGCTGTGGCCAATCTAAAAACCTCATTGGCGTAAGCTGAGAAACAAATGGTGACAAAGAGGTCTAAATCCTGTTAGCAAGGGAAGAAGCTGTTGTCTCTTGGCAAAAAGTTGTCCTCTAATGGCATAGAATCAAGAGCACTGGTCTTTATATCTCAGCTTTTTCTTGCAAAAGCCCCAGCTAATAGCCCTTGCTGTCAAAGCAGCTCATGGCTGAGGCAGATTCAGCAAACACGGAGCAAAGGCTTGCTGTTGCATGCAACTTTTGGCTACCAAGAACTTTGGCAGCAGGCAGGATTAGTAACAGTTAACTCAAATACAGAGGATATCCAGTGTGAGGTCTACAAAATGCCGTGGAAAACAGGGGGAGATGAACTACATTATTTAGGGAATGTCTGGAAAGCGTAAAATCCCCTGACTTTTTTCATGGCTTTTACTGCTATCAGGCTCGATTCAGAATCCTTCCTTGTACCCGTGCGGTTTCTTAGCCAACCAGAAAAAAATGGCTTAGCTGTGGCAAAGTTGTTCTACCTTTCATTTTATTTGCATATCCAAGACAAAACTCAGCTGGTGTTCATCTATTGTTTAGCAGATCTACATCTCTTACGGGAAATATTTTCCTGGTTTGGGGGGCAAAGCCAGTAGGAGAGCAAGGCAGATCCCCACAGCTGGATGTAAAGGTGACATATCTACAATCAGAGCCTAAGATTCAAAGGAACCATTAAAATAATTCTTTTTAGTCCTTCTTCCTAAATGAAGATGGTTCATTCCATCCCGATAATGTGAGAGAAGGCTTCTAGAAGGCTGGGAACACTACACAAGCTTTGGACATTACTCTCACAAGGGCACAGAAGGAGACAGATTTGGCCTCCCAAAAGAGACTATAGGCTAAGACAAAAAATTTTCTTCATGTCCCCCCCACCCTGTGCCATCCACATTCTGTTCCCTGCCATGCTCCCAACTCAGCTCAAGAACATCCCCCTCTGATCCATCTGGATCCAAAAGTGAGAAAGTTCATTTCAGACCCAGCTTGACGTTCCCAGGTGGCAACTTAGCACTAACATCTCAATCTGTGTGCGACATTTCAATCAGTGCAGAGTAACAAAAACAGAACTTTTAGCACTGGAAGCTGTTCACTGGTAGTAATGATGGAGAAACTCAGAAACTGGAAATGAAAAGGGGAAAAAAAAAAAGTCCTTCGACACTCTACAAAGCATCAGGGGAAGAGGGGCAGAGAGTTTTTCCTCTACACTTAGGCCAAGATCCAATGTTTGGATTAATGGTGCCATTACCCAAGAAAGGACTTCAGATAATGCTCATTCTTAAAATGTTTTTGCTGGCAATTAAATGGTTGCAGGTATTGATCTTCATTGATCTGATGTTCTCAATTTGCATAATCTATTAAAGATGAATGATTCATGATATGTTTGCTATGGGGCTGGGCAATGCTTTCAGGAAGAACCAGAGAGGTGAGGAACTCAGTGCTGTCTCCTGCATTCCTACCCCGGTTAGGAAATTAAAGAAGTGGCTGACAGTATGCAGATTTCTTGTCCTGCTCCCAAGAAGGGATATTGGAGTAATAGTGAGTACTGAATTGGTGGCTGCCTGTTTTGCTGCTATGGTGTCATCTTTTAAACGTCTCTTTGCTCTTTCAGGTGATACCTGTAACAAATATGAAACAAATCTATTCATTTAGGGTATTCTGTGTGCAGTCACTTCACGATTTAAGATTTAGCTTCACTCTACAAGTCTCCCCATCTCAGTCTTCCCAGAGAGAAAAAAGTATCATTAGGTCTTTCCAAACCAAAGCTGTATGGCACTGGATTCTTGTCCTTCCCGGAGACTTCAGAGAAAGTCCTCTTCTGTCTGGCTCATGACTAGCTTTTCTCAGCAAGCTATCTCAGCTCACACCATTCTCAGAAGATGGCCCTCCAAGAGCCATCAAAACCTCAG
Source organism: Oxyruncus cristatus (assembly GCA_013399855.1). Classification (NCBI taxonomy): domain Eukaryota; kingdom Metazoa; phylum Chordata; class Aves; order Passeriformes; family Cotingidae; genus Oxyruncus; species Oxyruncus cristatus. The sequence goes on along the minus strand of VXAY01002817.1, from coordinate 338,754 downwards.
CAATATGTAGCTAAGTAAAATCTTGAAATGTAGTGATATGGTTAAGGAACAGTGTTGCTCAAGTCCCTTTATCTGTCTGTGGGCTTCCTGGAATTGAAGAGCTAGAAATGCTGCAAAACAGGCAGCCACCAAAAGGCCTTCCCCAAAGTCCTTGGCATCTATTCAGAGACACAGTTTAGCACCATAGTTTTATACAGCACAGCCTTGTCTAGTACTGGCAATATCAAACACTCCCTTTCAGACAATTATTCTACTAAAACATCTTAGATGCCCCATTTATTACTCACGTCTCCTAAAGCAAGTAAACAAAAGCACTGTTTTACTATGGAGAAAACAGGTCATCATTATTTCTCTGCATTAAGTATGTGCAAGGAATTTCCATTAATGAGTTGACACCTAGGGACTAGCTGCACACTAGGTTAGGAAACATGCTCCTACTGTCCTTCATATGGAACAGACAAGGCAGAAATTTTCAACTTTTTTGTGAAGACTCAGAGAGAGAAAGCTCTTAAGAGCTGCCTGAGTATAACATCTCCTCTTTCTGCACACACAGACAGTGGGCCAGCTATATCTTGCCTTGATGTTGCATGGCCCTCATAGCTGGATTGGCATAGATCCCTGACAGTTTCTTGGACAGTACCATTGGACACCAATCAGAAACAAAGATCCAAGCTTGAAAATACCAAGATAAGGAGGTATATTTGCTGTTGAACAAGATACAAGAATTCTGTTGTTCAGAGTTGTTCTACTTCAGTTATTTCTATTGAAGGCAAACAGTCCAGGCAGATGAGTATAAATCTGTACAGGACTAAGTAAACACAGAAAACCTCAATAGCTTTCTTTTATTCACTAGTTTCCACAGACCTTTCAGTTTGGAAGGTACTCGGTAGCTAGCAGCCAAGAAGTAAGCAGAGGAGAACCTCAAGACAGGAGGAATTGCACAACGTGTTCACGGAAGCCTTGAATCAAGAAGAGAATAATAAGATACTTCTTTAAGCACCACCACAAGTCACAGCTTCTGGAATAGTCATGCATGAAAGAAGTGGGGTGTCTTCAAACCAGGTTTTGAGTTCTGGGGACTTAGATTAATAGTTTCGGAACAGAGACCTTTCCAACTCAACTATCTAGCCCAGGAATTACCCAACAGAGAGGCAGCACTATAGCAGATAAAGTACAATGGACTTTTCGTGTATGGCTTGAAACTTGTTCATTAAGAGACTACTAAAGGGGAGGATTTGCCTACTAAATGGAACGTAAAATGACAGCAAAGGTGAAGAAAAATTTCCCTTACAGTTGAATCCCAGCAGTTTTTACTAAATAGATCTTGTTTGCAAGCCCACTACAATCTGTGAGATCTACAAAGCAAAGGTAGAAGATAAGATAAAAAAAAAATCACGCCAGGAATTTCTACTGTTGACTGAAATGGAAGTATGTGTCCCATTCTCTTCCTGTTAGGAGGCTTATGAGTCCTTCTGTTCTACAGTTAGCACCTATTAACAGGAATAGAGAACTTTGAAAGTCATCACCACATACCAAAGCAGCTATCATGTCCTATATAGAAAATGTTTCCTTCTCTCTGGGAGATAAATATTTCCCTAGAACAGCAAGTATCATCCAGGGCGAGAAATCCTGGCAACAGCTCCCAATGTGTCAAACAAAGGCACCAAAAAAGCACAAACCTCATCAATTTAATTTTTTTAATTCATATATCAATGCATGTAAAAAAAAAAAAATGGAATTACTGACATAAAGGCTACTTGCTATGTCTGAAAATCATAAAAAACCAGTACTTAAACATCATCTAATTTCTGTTAAAGTTTTCATGAAAGCTGTGATGCTAAGCATGGAGAAATCACTGGCTAGACACCTGGATCCAAAATTCTTCTGAAATGATAAACAATCTTTTGAGAAGTTTAGCCTCCTTCAAGGTGAAGATATTATTTCCTTCCTTACAGATTAGTGAGTAACTGAAGAGAATTTTGTTCTGTTCAATAACATGGTCATTCAAACCTAAGAAACAAATTAGGATTTGAAAAAGCAGAAACATTTATTTTCCTCAACTTAAGTGAATTAAGGTTGAGTGAATTAAGGTTGGTGTGAAAAGATGAGATCTATTAGTTTTAAAATAGGATTCTGAGATCAGTTCAAATTCCTCCTTATATCTGTCCTTTCCTTCATTTAATATGTAATTTCTAATGCAAAACCTGCTTAGAAAAGCTTACTTTTTCTGTTCTAGAATATTTAGGAAGCCAGGGAACTTGTGGTCATTTTATTTAATTAGCATGAGTAATTACAAATACTGTTTTTAATTTAATTCTAATAACCATCCAAATATAACTTGACACAGATCACAAGTTAAAAGTTAATAATCTAATAGAATAATAATATGAACTCATCGTTCACTATTTTCCATATAATAATAAATGAAGACAAATTATATTCAACAACATAATTGCTTAAATAAATGTGTACATGACGCCGTCCATCTACTCAGCAAAAACTGAAATAACCATATTTAGTGTAAATTTTGTATTTGTCAAAATATTTGTTACCACCCATAAAATTCAACCTTTTAGAAAACAGTCTCCCGTGGAAACGTAAAACAAGTTGATCCAGCTTGCTGTTTTAAAGCATGACTTAAATTGACTTACATTCAGTTGCACTTATATCATTATGCTGAGAGGGGGAGCATTTCCTCCCCTTTTGTTTGTTTGTACTGGGGAAAACTTCCTTTCTTGCTCCAGTTTTCTTTAGCCTCTGACACCAGTGAGCAATGGCCTTGGTCAGGGCTTGACTGAGCTGACTTAGGAAAACCTCTTTAGAAAACGGCTAGGGGCCCCAAATTGGCTTTGGTGATGGCAGATCCTACAGACGCAGACCCCGCACTCTGTGGCACAGCACCACGGCTGCAGTCGCCAGCAGTCAAACAGCCAGCTGGGCACACCTCTGGATGCCCCAGTGCCCTGAAAATGGAAGATGATAGTCATTCATGTAGCTGTTACAAGGCTGTTACTATCCTGCCTCACCAAAATGAAGGAGGTATTTTCTGTGAACAAGCCTCTCATATTTAAGGTGAGAAATTGGCAAAAGCAGAAGTCCACAGGACCTCCAAATTTAATCAACTGAATCCCCTCCTTAAGAAGAGATAGTATCTTCTTATCTACTCAAGGAATTTGGAAAGGCAAAAGGTGTTACTATCCTTCTCCAGGACCAAATGGCTGAGAGTGACAGACAGATGAATGATTCCTGGGACAGGAATAGCAAGCGGGGAAAGGAATCACATAAACCATTTCCGTGCGTTCAATGTAAGTTTCACGACAATAACTTTATGATGTTGAAGAAGGCAGATTGTGGGCTTGAAAGGCATATTGAACCAAGAAACCCAGAAATGAATGGGCTCAAAAGAAATAATATCTTTGCCTTCCTTAAATTAGCATTTAAGTGAACAATAGCAGTGAATGACAATAATGTCATAAAATGACAATAGCAGTGAATGAGCATTCCCAGCCCATTTTCTTCAGCAAGAGGACAGCATTGCAGGCTGCCATACCCTGTGCTGCTGGACAAAAGGGGACTTTCTTAAAGAGGAAATAATTATATTGTCTTCCCAACAACTCAGGTTTTGCCTTTTCTTCTGGGGCTAAATGAAGGATCCAATGAGTGTGGCTTTGATAAAATTTTTTATGATGTAGATATTTGCCCACTGACAGCAAAGACTGTGCTTTATATCTGTGTTAAGCAACACCTGTCAGCAGATGTTAATAACTTTTGATCTCCATCAGCTGTACTGGATTTAATCAGGCCCACTGCTTGTGCAGTTGAAATTGCCCATTGCAGTCTTTCAGAGAAATGGAAAGCTTATGGCAATCTTTGGCCCATCTTTTTAAGTTCAGGATTGCTGCAGGCTACTCAGGAACATCTATCTTATGGTTAGTAAAAAATATCATTATGATGAAACCTTGGAGTAACCTATAATAAGGACTGTGTGAAAAACTAACGTGTTCTAACTGCATTTCCCAGCCTGTATTTCAAAAACATCTGATTTAGCACATAATATTCAAGTCCCAACCCACCAAGGAACAAGCATATGCTACACTTCGAGGCAGGGAGAAATGGCCAAATCTCATGGGCTGGGATTTAAGAAATGAGACAACAATATAAAATTCACTGAATTTCTCTGTTTGCCAAGTGCAAAAGTTGCACAACTTTCCCCCTATGCCCAAGTCTTTAAAGCATATCTTCCTTCATCTGCTCCATCTGCAAACAAATGTACTTAGAGCCACACACAATTGACTTCAGTGGAGTTCTCAAGTGGTTAACCAGTACTCAACAGTACTCAAGTAGCTTCAAAGAGTAAGTCCACATCACAGGTCTACTGGAAGCTCCGTGTTTTAGTCTGTACAAAGACTGTAAGAATTTTCTCTTCAAAATAACATACAGAGTTAGCAGGTTGGTTTACTCTGATCAGACACAGTTTTATAAAATCCAGTTTTATGAAACAAAATAGGGCAAATAGAATTCAAAACTTGACATGTGATGCCACAACAGTGTCAACTCCTGGGGAAAAGCAATCCAAGGTTGTTTCTTTAAACATGTACTGCAACAATGTAATGGGCTAAGAACACAGATGGATGTGTGCAGAAACAGAAAATGAACCTGAACACACAAGGCTCGTTCTCCAGTCAACAGGAAGATAAAAAAGGTATAATGAGAAGCAGATTAGTCTTTGCACACTTTTCAGTTCTTCTAGCATTGGTCTGTTATGATCAAAGAAGAGAAAAAAATAGGACAGTCTTCATCTGCAGTGCAATTTGCATAATGCCCTGGCCCCAGAAAATGTAAGAAACTAAGACTAGAAAAAGTCGTTCTCATGACATGACAGAAAGAAAAAACTAACAATATGCTACATCAGTCCAATTTGGTCTTTTGTATGGCTTCTGGAATATGAGGCAAGATTCCCACATGGGATAAAGTGATGTGACTCCACTGCCTATAGTGTGAATTCACCAGTCCATGAGTTCTGAGGACCCAGTCGAATTCTGTTTGCCACAACAAAACTTTTCGAAGGAATGAAGATTAAAAGGTTGTTTCAATGGTGGGTACAAGGATAGGATTCAAAACTCCTGAGATAAGGTTCAGCTTTGGCACAGAGTTCATACATGAACTTGGGTATGTCTTTTCTGGGCTCAGTTCCTCTTAGATAAAAACCAGTGATCCCTAAGCGATGCTGTAAGGATACGTGTTCTCAAGGGTGGGGCACTGGGGTCATACAAGGGTTTGGTAGAGACCTCAGGAAAGGATGAAGAACAGGAAACGTTGTCCAGATGGTGAACAGTGTTGAGAGGGTGTGTACAAGCCATTCCTTATGCATGGATGTGCCATCTTGGTATTCTTTTTTTACTGTAAAGAAAAGGAGCACTGGATGCAGGTAGCTTATCCTCCAGAAAGCCAGGATTGAAAAACAAGCAGCTTATCTAGTCCTGCAACCCTCCCTGCTTCCCTTCCCTGCCCTTCAGCAGGAGAGAGCACGATAAAAGAGAGAGCATGAGTCTCTGTAGGAACTCAAAGCTGTGAATCTTCCTCTCACCCTGTCTGGCCAAAATCCCTTCATTCACAGGGGGAATTTAGGCCAGGGATCACCAGTTCTCACTCTCCACCAGAATAACAGAGGAGAGGGTTAGAAAGGAAGAAAAACAGCCATAACTCAGAAAGTACAGTCAGAAAGAGAGGAGTAGGAGGTGCACAAAATGTGGTTCTCTACTATGTTTTCAGCCATATCCCCACCTTGCTGACTCCTTCAAATTTCCCCCACCAGGACAGTGAGATATTTTTTTGGGGCGGGGGACGGGGTCAGTTATAAACAAGGATATTGTTTGTCTTTTAGAAGAAGAAAGGAGATTGGGTCAGGAATAGATTACTGCTCCTTTGGAAAGGGGTTGCAAACTCATTTCACCCCCCCAATTTAAGTCCAGACTTAGGAGCAAGACAGATACGTTGGGGTTTGCTGATGCAACCTTACTGAGGAACGCTCTGAACTAGACACAGACAAGCCAGTTTGGCACTGCTCCACAGCTTGCTGGCAGTAGATGGACTTGGGATAGGAAGGGGCAAGTTCTCCATCACAAACACAAAAGAATTACAGAATGGAGAAAATCAAAAGTGAAAACAAAAAAGGTGCAGCTGAAGTTTGAGGTGGTTAAAATGAAAAATGGGACTGTGCCATTCACAGGTGGATAGATAGATCAATCAATTGATCTCGTCTACACTGACACACTTTGGAGCTATAATTCACTGCTGGGGCAATTATTCCAGCATAGCGGTGGCAGGAGCTATATCAGAGACAGAATTCAGGTGCTTTTAGTCAGGGGAGAGTTGGACAACAAAGGAGTAAAAAATGGTAAATACCATCCATCAGTAAAGATACATGGGATATAAGTTATATCTGTGCACTTGCAGAGTGTAGAGGGACAGATAGATAAATAGACACATAAAAGTCTGAGTTTTGGTTGTGCAATCATTCGCTGTCTGACCTTATACTCTCCTCCTCTCCACTACTCTTAGAGAGAAAAGCGTTTAGCATTATTGCGTCCCCATCTCTTTGCCCTGTTAACTGTTGGCTCCTTTATCCCGCCACACTGAGTAAGTTGTGCTGCCTCTGGAAGGTGTGAGGAATTTTTCTTCATAACCCTTGATGTGTTCAAGAGAGGGCTGGGCTCATCTCCACTGTGAGTCTGACAGGGGTTTTAACAGCCTCACAACACCAGGACAAATAGCTCTTGGTCCCTTAACTCTTCTCAGATTTGCAAGGCAAGGCCCAGCACTGTTGTTCCCATTGCAAGGGCTTTACACAGTCTTTCAGGCTGAAATCCTCTCTGTGGTGGCTGGGCAGAGCGGAAATCCAGGGGCTGGATCAGATTGGCCTAATGCTACAGCAGCTTAAGCAGTCTGTTTTACCAGAGATTATGGTTTCACTTACACAGAGCGCCTGAAAAATGCTGCGGTTTAGGAAGGATTATAGCTGAAAATTCCATGCTTTAAAAGAGAAATAAAGCAGGGGAGGGACTAGGAAACCCAATGTGCCTGGGGGCTGTGCAAACAGGATTAACCTCTGCCCATAGCACCTCTTGCTTCTGCCCACCCACGCTTCCTGTGTCCACCTTCTTCTCTGTCCTTTCCTTCCTAGCAGCTCCCCACACCTGCTGTCTTTTTTATAATACAGAGAGCTGAAAAAGGAGTCTGGAAAATGCCCAGACCAAAGTGTCCCTAGTTTATTTACGTATCACTGTCAAATGGCTTCCTTGAAAAATATCACTTCACTTGCAGCCTGTGAAAGCCAGGGGAACTTTTGGCCCTCTGCCTGCAGATAGATCTATTCATCCAAATTAACTTGTATCAACATTATTTGGATAAAGGCTTCAAGCACTCCCAGAATGCTGGTGGTGACTCTGCCTGTCTGGTCTGAAGGTAAATCTGTGAGCTGCTTGCCATCTGATGACAGAGGATGCAGAAGAAAAATAGCTTTGGGGGTTCTCCATCTACAGAGACTGGCACTGGCATGTGAAGGTTCACTTGTACGATTGTAGGACAGTGTAAAGTTGTAAAAAGCAGAAGCTGCACACTGATGTGCTGCCTACTCTGGTGACTTTAATTAACTGTGCAATAAAATCCAGATACTCCAGCTTCTGTTCCGCATATCCTCCACAAAAAGTCCCTGCCAAACAGAGCTTCCTAGCAAAAAAGGAAAAGAAATTACAATCCTCGCTTAGCATACCAGAGACTTCACATAAGTAAACTAAATGAAGAGGAACCATACACCTTTTGGCCAGGACTGATACTTCCCAATAGATTGAAACATGAAAATATGTCCTTGCTGCAAAAGAGTCTTGGTGATCAGAGACCTTTACTGGCCATCCAGGTCAGAAGTACTTGGAGGAGAACACAGATGGCAAACTATCATTTTTGCCAGGTAGCAAACCTTTAGGAGACAAATATCTCAGGATAAACAGCATTCACAGATAGACACTGCCCAGCCCTTTATTGTCTAGGTGAGCACTACAGCCTCTCAATAAGATGCCTAGAGTTAATTAAGCCAGTTCTATATTAATGAAGTCAGATTTATGAGCTAATTATATGTCACATTTGTATTTCTCTGTATAAACTAAAACCACCAAGAACTAACTTATTTCATAGGCCATTGACAACACTTGCCATCACAGCAAAGAGATGGCTTTCATTTATTTGCATTAATTTGTTTCCCTGAATATGGATGGTTTGCAAGATGATTTGGATAGGATCTGATCACATCATCCATGCTTTGCTTTCAGGTGTTCAAATACAACAGTGGGTGTTCTGGAGTACTTATGTTTTAGGTCACAGAGTTCTCCAATTCCCAAACCTGCTACTCAGTAGTTGAGTTAGCAGTAGTTGCAAAGCTGTATCTATTGTGCCTATGCAAATCTGCACATCAGAAATGGAAGTCCAATGTAAACAACAATGAAAATTAGATCTTTTGTAAGTCCCCTACATTTTCTCTCCTCCATTATGTCTCTCTGTCAAGGTATCTATCTGGCAAAATTATACTCTGCAAACAATCAATTGGTTAAATCTCCAAAGTGTGCCACTGTGAACAAGATCAATCGATTGATCCATCTGTCTATCCACCTATTAATTGCACAGTCCCATTTTTATTTTAACTACCTCAAACTCCAGCTACACCATTTTTGTCAAAGCCCTTATAAAATTTGGCTTGAGAAGCTTTGACAATTACACTCAGCAACCTGTTTAACAGGTACTCATAGCAGCACTGCTCTCCTGGGGAAGGTTACCTTGAGTTTGAAGAGAAAAAGTGGTATAATTCCTTGAGACAAACTGTGTAAGTGTAGCATCTTCATGCGCCCTCAACCAGCAAGAGAAAGCAACAGGAAAGGGAGCACAAAAGCTTCAGAGCATTCTTCTTCCCAAACCTATGCTTCTTCCTGTCCTCCTGCATGTTCCCTCCCTCACCTCTCCTTTTCCTGCATCCCATCCCTCCCATCTGCCACTGCACTCCATTCCCCTCATCTCCTGCTGCCCCTGCAGAGGCATCCCTGCAGTCTGAGCCTAGCCCCCAGGTGCATTTACTGCTGTTGTCTCAGCACTGGCTCCTCTGATCTACTCCTAACCTTTTTATTTTTGTTTTTGTTTTAAAATTAATTTCCCTGTAGATTTTAACCACTCCATTTTCATTTACCCATTTTGTTCTTCCTCTCCTCCCTTCCCCACCCTCCTCTTCCTTCCCCTGTTCCCTTTGTCTGTCCGTGTCCATCCCTTACCCTACCACAGAAAACCTCTCCTCTCCCCTCAGTATAAAGCAAGAGCCTCATGGAGCCTCTCTCACCCCTTTCACCCCCACCACGCCGGTCGGCTCTGGGCAGGCTGATCTTCAGCCCTTCCACATGGCCCTTTCAGACGATGCGTCCACGCCCTGCTACAGTGCCTTCCTTCATCATGGTGCCCACTTTGGGCAGTCCAGCAGCCAGCCTCTGATAGCAGGTAACTGGCCTTGGCCACAAACTGAGTGGGGATGCTGTAGGCAAGGGGTTCAGTTTCGTCTGACGGGGAGGCCAGTAAATGCTGCAAGCTCTTTGAGTGCAAGTGGGAACCAGAGCAACCACGTTCCAGGTCTGCATATATAGCATATGTTCTCAGCTCCATGAAGTCACAGTAAGATTTCATGCCTGTCCCTCATTTTTTCGAATAAAATGGGAAAAGAAGCTGTAACTACCTAGAAGTGACTGGGTGTCCCAGCTGGATGGGTCTGGGACTTAGTATAGAAGCACTTGTACAGCATAATCCTGTGTTTCCTCAATAACCATAATGTCCTTGAGTACTGTAGGCCCAGCAAAGGTACTGTGTGCTAGCCTAACAGAGATGATAGCAGCTTGAAGATCCTCGCCAGCTCTAGGCCTGCTTGGGTTGTTCAGCACGGGTTGTAGCTAAGTCAGATAAACACACAGGCAGTTGGTGAGCAGTGCCACAGCTATGCTGTGGGAAGTATTTGAGTCACCTGCTTTGGGAGTGTCAGTGTGAGCTAGTGCCTTCACACAGCAGACCAAGTAGTTAAGAAACCCAGCATCATGTATGTCAATGAATGTCAAGAGCTGGAAGCGTGTGTGAGAGACTACAATGTTTTACAGCCAAAAAATACAGACCTGAAGTAGGTGGCCTTTAAGGCAAGAGTAGAAGTGAAGAAATAGGTTGCAGAAGATGGCAGCACTTATGAGCAGCAGGTGGGAGGGGAGGGTGGGCAGGAAGGACAAGTTTCAAGTGGGTACTAAGGGAAATTCCTGACCAAGGTGACTGAAGCAAGGTTGCTGTAGAAGTTCAAGGGTGACTTGAATGAAATAGGGCGTATTATCATAGGTGACCCCTGACCACTTTTCAAAGGATGTAATCTGGACTTTTACAGAACACACAAGCCTTAGTGCAGACCACATTTCCTAATAGTCAAGAAACATATCTTACCTCTGCCTCCTTCATGTTCCTTTATTATTTTTCTTTTGACCTAACATCCTTCCTTTGTATTGTCATGTGAGATTTCAATTTCTAAACATCCATGTAGGAAAACAGAAAGTAACATCAGAGAAGATTTGTGTTTATAACTAACTTGGTCCACCCTTACCGCAGCCAGTAAGAGCCCCTGAGCTCTGGGCACTTCCTAAGCCAATAAGTCTCCTGAGAGACTCTCTCCAACAATACAGATCTTTGGGGATGCTGTCATATATGACCATCCTCTAGCATAGAAGGCACTGTGTTTCAGGAGAGGGACCTGCCTTAGGACCTTTATAGGGAATTAGACATGGGGCAAAGTGTTCAAAAGCTCAAACAATGTCACAATGATTCAGATGCTGTTTCTCACTCAGAAGGGTCTTGGAGGAGGGATAACGGCTGGAGTTGGAAGCATGTTATGAGATAGCTTTGCCATAGCCTTGGAGTATAAGAATTTAATAATCCTGTCTACCTGTTTGTAACGAGAGGAGGTAATGGAAAGGGCCTGCTTCTATATAACAGCATTTTAAGAGCCTCTCTGTGGGACTCCTAGTGATGTTGCTGATACAGTACTTGTTTGTTATCTTCTTTCTCAAGACTGGGATTTTGACAGATGATCACTTCCCAGCAAATTTTCCATGCTCCATTTTGAACATCAGCCTCTTGCACTCATGTCTGAATAAAAACACAGGGGCATATGTGCATACATCAAGTAGCAGAGTGAGTGTATATGTGTTCCCAGCTGAATGGAAGTGTCAAAATGAATTAATTTTGCCTGCTGCTACATAATGTTATCTTTAACTTTTCAGTGACATTGCTTTCTCACTCATCACCTGTTGTTATATCTCAGGCTAGTCAATAAATGAAACTAAAAGAACAAGAATTTTAAGCATAAAAATTTATTGCCTTAAAAGAATGTAAGAAAAAAATAACTACATCTAGTAGGTGTTATTCATACAGCTTAACACACAGCTACAAATCACTAAAGGAATGATGTTGATAAATGAACAAAAGAGTGTAGAATATAAATCCCTGAGACATTACATATTTATTTTTATTGATATTGGGGAGTGGCTGGAAAATGGCTCAGCCATTGCCTGGCAGTTCTATGCCATCATCGAAGAGGAGGTGAGCTAGGAACATCAGCCACTGATTAGGAACCTCTTCAGGGAGAAAGAATGAACTTGCATTTCTTGAGTAAATCACCTCAGTAATCTTTAGTCAAGACCTATGAAAGCAATGACACTGGTTTAACCTACCTCAAGCCAGAGAAACTTCCTTCCTTCAGGTTAAGCTCCATGCTTTTTAGTTCTTGCTTTGCCTTTTAACTGTTACTTATCTCTGATTGCCCAGCCAAGGTTCATGCTTGTTCCAGGGTCTGCTTTATCAGTTATCATTCTGCTGCTAGTAGAGCTAAACCAACTCTTCTTCTTCTTTCCTTGGTGTATCCCAGCATGGTTCCAGTGACTCCAGCGATGTTAATGGGCTACACTTAACCTGTCACTTCTAAAGGCAAATCAGACTCCTGCCCTCCAGTTAGAACAGACAGGAGAGATAAAATTTAACAAAGGAACAACAAATGGCACAAACTTCTTGGTGAGCTACAGTTCACCTAGGAAATGTGAAAGGCTCTGGATGCCTGAAACAGGCTGACATCTCAGTAGGCAGTGTTGGAGGTTGAGCTGTAAATCTCTCAGCAGCTGTGGGGGAAAGATTATCTTAATTTATTTAGCGCCCTTTTTTTATTTTGGTTTGGTTTGTTTTTGTTTTGTTTTGTTTTGGCTTGAAACTCCCAGCAGCTTCTGAGATTATTTTAGTTCATTTAAATGCAATAAGCACTAACAGCAAATGCTCTTCTGGCTGGCCCATTTACAGGCTAACCAGTCCAAACGAGGAAATGCCTCTGGCATCAACCAAGAAGCCCCCAGCTGCACTTCCTAAGAGATGAAAAATAAACTACAATCAAACACACAGTCCACACCCCTCTCTACTTCTTTGATGGTGAAAAGATATTACAACTTAAAGTATTAAAAACAAAATCTTGTACCTGTGAAAAATATGAAGTGAGACTCAAACTAATTTGCATGATCCTATTATTATATACAGTACACCAGCGCTTGGAGGGAGTCCAACCAGTATTGGTCTCATGCTAAGCACTGTGCAAATGTACTAAAAGTGTGGCCTTGCACCAAAGAGTTTGCAGCATAAAAAGAAGCACAGAGAGGTGAAGTGACTTGCCTAATACCATCAGCAGGTTAATGACAAAGGTGAGAGGAGAGATGGGCACAGAAAAGTCTTGGATCACTTTCCAGTGCCTTGCACATTGATCATGCCCTAAAGCAACATCACCACAGTTTTGAAACTGCATCCACTGCGTATAGACAATACCTCAGCTACTTTGGCAATGAATATGCTGCCATTCTCTGTGCAGATCGGAGCCATTTTGATTTCGTTAAAACAGATCCAAAATCTACACTGAAGCAAAACAAATTCTTTTGAGCCTCACAAAGCTAAGTTTTAACATCCACCCTTACAGTGTGAGATCAAAAGTGCCACAATCGTCACCCAGAATCTTCAGTGGCTGGACAGCACTTACACAAGAGAGGGCTGCACAGTAGTTGCCTATCAAGCTGCTAGTCATGTGACAGTGGGACAGAAGGTGATATCAAATCAATATTGAAAGACCTTTTCCTTACTGATCACCTGTTCTGATTCTTTCCTCTTCCAGGTCGTGATATGGCAAGCACCACCTTGCCTGGCTACCCACCCCATGTTCCTCCAACTGGACAAGGCAGCTACCCAACCTCAACTCTTGCAGGAATGGTTCCTGGTAAGTCAGCTGCCAGACCTCACTAATGGTGCACACATGTTTGAACAGTATACCAGCACTGCAAGAGCTTTCACAGCTGGCTTGGCTATTGCTTTGCTGACATGAAGAGCTATTCTTTTCATAAAGAAATCATCAGGTGCCTATAACCAATGTCTCTAACAAACCTTTTTGTAATGTATCTCTTTCCCCCTAGTAACTGATTCACTGCTGCTATGGGCAACTAGCTAGCTGTAACCTGTGTCAATTAATTGGTAATTAACTAACCTAGTATTCATTAACTAGTGTAATTATTTTCCAATGACCTATGCAGGTTATTATGCACTTCTTATGGCTCAGGATATTCACCTATCCACTAACTTAGGGTAACAACTTACCTTCTATCTAAAGCCATGGCATCAAACTGAAAATTATCAATGGTAATTTAATACCTGCAGTTTTTGGAGACCTACTGTCTATAGCCTAAACTAGCTAAGAACTCAGCAATGATTAACAGCATTTCAGGAGAAACCAGCTATGCACTTTTAACAATCAACTACTTACCCACCTTCTGTTTGTAAGATTGTGCCTCCAGTCCAAGAAACTATCTACCTAATCCTACATCCAAAGGCAAACTGTTTCTTTGCTGCCTTTGGCGAAATACCTTATCTCAGCATATGGATTCTCCCACCCTTTAGGGAGAAGAGAGGACCATTTACTCTAGGGCAATTGAAGAGTTTCTTACCTCAGGCTCTATTCCCCACTCCTCTTGTGACATTGTTCCCAGGAGATAAATGAAGAGACAGGATTTTCGTTTCTCAGACGTGGCAGCTCAGAATACAGAACTTAATCTGCCACTGATTTCTGCTTTTGTTACAGCCTGGGGTTGATTTGTGGTGGTTAAGGCGCAGGTACACAGTCCATTCTGCAACCTCTGCTTCTGAAGGGATGAGTACAGAACCGAAGCAGCAGAAAGTTGGGAACAGAAAGCTCTTACATTACTATCATATGATTTGCCAGGGCTTATGAGTGGAAAGCCTAACTTAACCCTTATTGAGATTTTGGAACAGCTAGCTGAATGAACAAAAACTGCAGGGAGGATAGTGAAAATATCACTGATAGGAAATGTTTTCAGGTCAAAGTCTTTAAATGACAGATCACAGAACCATAGAGTGGCTTGAGTTGGAAGGGACCCTTAAGATCATCGAGTTCCAACACCCTTGTCATGGGCAGGGACACCTTTCACTAGATCAGGTTGTACAGAGCCCCATCCAGCCTGGCCTTAAACCCTTCCAGGAATGGGGCATCCACAGGTATTCTGGGCAACATGTTCCAGTGGCAAATTTTAGGGCATCTCCTTCTACATCCTTCTAGATGGTTTGGCTCCAGAATCAGAGAAGCACTAAGACAATATATATCAATTAACACACCACACTCCCACAAACACACACCAGTAACAGTAGGTAGATTCAGTTGACAATATTTAAATCAGTTAAAGGTCAAAATTTACAGGAGGTCATGGTGTATAGAAATTATTAATAATACCAAACTAACTGGCTCTTTGAGTAGAGACTTCTAAAAAACCAGGATCTTCCCAACTTCTGACTGTTCTCAACTGTTCAGTGGTTGCTACATAAGTTTAATGTCTTCATCACAAGGATGATACTGACTTCTAAACTGGGACAAAGATTTTAAGACCACTAATCAAAGGGGTCACTTACCCAAAAATAGGGTATTTTAGCTCCTTGATGTGCAGGTTGCTTATCTATAAGACAGAAGTGTTAAAAAACCCCACAGAAATACTCCCCAAAAGAAAAGGAACAGAATTATACAGGAAAAAAAAAAAGTCGTTATAGATCAAAGTAAAAAAAAAATACTCCAGTCAAATGGATATATTTACATTAAATCTGATGTTAACATTCAATCAGAGGAAGTTTTTCCAGTGGCCTGCTTGGGCACCCTGCAGTAGTTACTGCATCTTTCAACAGAGCATCAAGTTCTGGCTGTTTCAGTCATACCCCACTGGTCAGACCCAATCAGGAAGCCCTTCTATTCCTGTCTTCTAATGTGACCAAAGCCAACAAGATGGAGATAAAGAGGCTTCCTGGGAAGAAAAAGAAGACTTAGTTTTAATGGGTCACACTGCAGATCTCTGCAGCCACTACTCTGTGTCAGGGGCCAACAGGGTAAGTCTGAGGAAGCATTAGGAATAGAGCAAGCATGTATTGGTACTTTCTCAAAACATCTATCAGCCTCCAAGTTACAGCTAAGAGACTCCCTAACCCAGACTAGTATATTTCTATTTCATATTAACCCTCAGTTTTCCCTCCACAAACTTAAACAATGTCTCCTGAACCCATAAAAGCCTTTAACATCTACTGCACCCTATGGTAAGAAGTTCTGTAGCTTAACTACATATTTTGTGAAAACTACTGCCCATATTTGTTCTGAACCTGCCACCTGCTAGGTTCACTTCATGCCTCATCATTTCTGTATTGGATGACTAAACCAACAAGATTTAAATACACATGCCAAGAAGCACTGTTAGTAAAGATTCCCAGAGCACAGATTGCACAGAATATAGGCCTCATGAGATCGATCCTCTGTGCTTGCTTGCAACCTCTGTTAAGAGTCCGGTTTGAACAGAGAAAACAAATACAATATTGGCAATGGTTTGTTGCATGCCCTCAGGCCAAGAAAGATCAGGGGCCAGTGCTCTAACTACACTGGAAACAAGAAGCCAGCAAGATGACCACTCAGGAAGTATCTTTAAGAAATCTACTGACATGCAAACAAACCTATTGTTCAAATATGAGTGAATAAGAGAAAGAGGCTCTGTCTTCTCTAAACAAAGGTGCAGAGCTAAACACGCAACTGTTCAGAAACCAGATTTACAATCCATTCAAAATTCTGATTTTTTGATATTTGTTTTCATCTTGCATTGGCGAGGAGACAGAATCTTGAAACAGTTCAATTTGCGAACATCAGGATAAAACATTTCAGTAATGTCAACATGTTCTAGATGTCAAGACATATTAAAATAATAAAAGAATTGAAAGGAAATTAAATGAGATGAGAAAGGCAAAATGAAACAGAACAAGAAAGTTGAAACATAATACTTTGTTTCAATTTGCAATAATTTCAGAACTTTTCTTTCCAAAACTCCATTGAAGCTGACAAGCTCATGCAAGACATTTCCATTTCAATGAGACAGCATTTTCCAGTGGAAAACTGTTTCTGAGAAGACTGTTTGACCAGTGCTAATTAAAGCTGCTATGTTCTACCCATGACAACCTTTCACTAGACTTCTACTTGCATAGTCTACAGAAGGCCTTGTCTCCTGTAGCAGTACAGCCATGCCACATGGTCAGTGCATGCAAATATGTTTGAGGTTTATGCGGATGATGTGATAAAATACATATCCTGCATTTGCCCTTGGCCATTACTTCAGGTCCCTGGCTGTAGACATGGAAGAAAGCCAGTAGTCCTGAGTACACACTTGAAAAATCAGGGGTTAGGCACTCAAAGAAGGATGATTCAGGGATGGTGCAACACTTAACCTACACATCTGAGAGAAGTTTCCTGCACAGGTAACAGAACACCTTTGATCTCTGCCTCAATTCTTTCTCTTTCCCAAAAAGGTCATCAAGTTTCAGCGAACTGTTTTAGTGAAGTGAGCATCGGCTGAAGGAACTGCCGTTTACATAGAGCAGTGCGGAGCCTGCAGAGGGCTGGGGATGGCAGCGGCAGGGAGTCGTTAAACAGAATCCAATGTTGATGAGGAAATTACACTTGTTTCATTAGTGATCGGGGAAGGCGATAGCTCAGTTCCTCTTGGTCACAGTTGAGCTCAAAAGCTCATTATCCTGCTGCATGCATGCTTTCACTCCTCGTCAATAAACACTGTTTCCAGTGGCTGCCCTCCCTCCTCCCCAGCGCTCCATAGCTGTGACTCTTTCTCCTGTACTTAACCCGTGTTTAGGAACACTAGAAACAGTTTAGGGTGTCAACTCAGAACGTGGTGAGAGAGAAGTCTTGAAATACCAGAACAACTTCCCTCCACGCAGTGAAATGATGTTACATGAGGCACTTCAAAAGCAGAAATTCTCACGTGGATAGTTTTTCTGTTTCTTTGGGAGGCAAACACATTCTGGTATATTCCACAGATAAGTCAGTTCAGTAGAGATAAATCTGGACTGTGCATTGCATTTTGGTCACCTTAGCAGCTTTCTACTCCTTCCCAGCTGGTTGTCAGGATTTTCAGTGCAGGGTATTTCTAGCTATGGATTATACTGAGTAATTGTCATTAAAACAGTAGTTAGCAAGATCTGTCACACAAAATGAGGGTTTATGTGTAAACTAAAACTTACTGTAACTAGAATACCTTTGCAACTTGTCGGGGTTTGATGCATACACATTTTTGCACTGACTACTTTGGTTATTACCCTGTGTTACTTTTAAACCTGGCTGGAAGAATTCTCCTCAAGTTTAAAGCACTGTAAATCCCCTGATTTCAACAGACTTCATTTCCACCATCTGAGAATCTGTGATTTTGGCTTTAACACTCCAGTGAGGGGAGATTTGCAGAGATTACAGTATAATTAATTTACATTCTTTGGTAATTGTATCACAGGCATCCATCGACTCTTGCACTGCCTTCTTTTTCTGTTTCATGGTATCTAGCAGGGACTGCCAGGTGTTTCTCAAACATTTCTGCTGTAACAATTCCACCCCTGCCTTGGGGCACACCAGAAGCTAATAGCCACACTATTCTTCCACTGTCCTTCAAGTGCATAATGCCTTTCAGACGGCATTAATTATCCCCAGTCTGTTGGTACTGCATTAAAATGAGGTTATGGTCAGATAATGTCATGTTTTTCCTTAACAGAATGATACATGTTTAAGTTTGGGGGGATTTACTTATTTTGAATGCAGCACCATACCTTCTTGGCCTTCTATTAAACAGGGAGACAGTTCCTTCTGCACAATAAAACTGAATATTAAAGAAGACTCTACAACATTCAAACCTTGGGTCAGAGTCTTACTAGATCTCAAGGCTTGCAAGTATTTTGGTTTGGGCCCATTTTATTAAATGTGAAAAGTGGAGCCACAGCACAGCTTGTCTTTTGGATTCAACACAGTACCTAACGCACTAATCATTAGAAAACTACTTCCTGGAGCTGGAATGCAGCAAGTTTTTTCTGTAACTCACTAAGAATAAAAGTGGGGTTAATCATGTATGAATCACTTTTCTGACTAATACCATCATGCAGAGTAAGAAAGTGATTCATGTGTTTTTCCATTTTACTTTATATTAAAGTCCAGCCTACTCAGATTTCCAAAAAGGAATGACTCTTCTCTGCAAATATGCTATCACCCTCAGCACCCTACAAACAAAACTTAGCCATACATATTGCCATCAACAGCACTGCTAGTTCCAGTGAGTTTATTGTGAGCTTGTCCCATCAAGGTCCTATACCTGCTGTCTTGACACTACTGGAGAACCTTAGATCTTATTTATCAGAAAGCCGATAGTTAAGTGCAGGAAAAGCTTGCATATGCAGTCCTACTGCAACATGAGATTTGGAAGTCAGAGGGCAATGGAAAATAAGGAAACAAAAAATAAACCACTTTAGTTTTATTACTGAATTTCATTATTTTAAACTAATTTCTTGATTGTGAACAGGTCAATCTTACGATTTTTAATGTTGTGGTTAAGGAACTTTGCACTGAATAAGCACTGCAGGGTCCTAAAGAGCAGAGTCCCAGCTGGGCAAGGAAGCTACATACACGAGTTTTCCTGCTGGCATACAGATTCAGCATCAACACTGGCTTCATGGAATAGCAGACATGAATCTTCATTCCTAACTGTATTTCACACCTTCCTTGGTTTCTTCCAGGGAGCGAGTTCTCAGGGAACCCCTACAGCCACCCTCAGTACACGACCTACAATGAGGCCTGGCGGTTCAGCAACCCTGCGTTACTAAGTGAGTACCTCTTTCCCACAGCACACCCCCAGCCTCGCGCTCCTTCTGTTTGTCTATTTGTTTTCTTTGGTTTTTTGGTTTTTTTGTTTGTTTGTTTGTTTCTGAAGAGGGTTTTCAAATATTTGGGCAGGTGAGAGGCTTTTTCCCTCACTCTCAGTCCAGTGTTGAAATGGGTATATACTTCATGAATGTTTTGTATCAGTTCTGAAGCCGATTTCTCTTTCACGAGACAGTTCAGAACTCAAGTTCAGCTCTGGCTTCTCTGTGAGCTGCATCCACTGTTTATTACAGATTGTATCAGAAATTAAATTCAGGTACTCTTACTCTCTCAGGCTGTAATCAGCATCCTTTCAAAGCCTTATTAAAAATCCAGATGACATTTCGCTCCTCTCCCAAGCTAAACCCAGAGTCAGTTCCTGGGGATCTGTAAATCCCATAGAAGTTCTTCGTATTGGACCAGTTAGAACAGTGCCCAGAGTGGGAGAAGGCTGCATCATTAGGTTTACAGTAGCCAGCAGAGTTGTCTTGCAGGGATGTATATCCATCTCCAGTGACTAATATGCCCAGAAATAATCAGGTTTTTTTCAGAGAGGAAAAAAAAACTCCTATGAGACTTTATCCTCTAATACAACTCCTCTTTGCAAGGGAATAGGAAGAGATTTATTTTATGTAAAATAAATCAGTTATTATTACATACATATTTACTGAGGTTTAACAACTGTATAATAGATGCACATTTTATTCCAGTGCTGTTAAACCTCAGTAAATGTGATCTTAATAATCAATTACTATTTAACACATATTTGATAACCATCTAGAGAGATTTCATGCCAAATGTGACTCAAATCCCAAGCAGTAAAACATACTGTAATTTTGTTTCTTTTGTCCCCTCCTGGTTATAAGAGTGACCTGTTATACTTTGTCAGGTATGCTCAGAACATCTGCCCCTGACACTTCCCTTGTGGCTACAGATCAGGTGCGACATATTTGTACTGCAGTGTTGTTGTGGTTTAACCTCAGGCATTAGCCAAGCCCCATGCAGCCGCTCGTTCACTCCCCCGCCAATAGGATCGAGGAGAGAATCAGAAAGATAAAAGCTAGAAAACTTGTGGGTTGAGATAAAGACAGTTTAATAGGGAAAGCAAAAGCCACACATGCAAGCGAAGCAAAACAAGGAATTAATTCACTGCTTCCCATGGGCAGGCAGGTGTTTACCCATCTCCAGCAGCACAGGGCCCCATCACGTGTAATGTCTGGGAAGACAAACACCATCACTCCAAATGTCCCCACTTGTTCCTTCTTATCCCCCCTTTAAATACCAAGCATGATGCCATATGGGATGGAATATTCCTTTGGCCAGTTTGGGTCATCTGTTCCAGCTGTGTCTCCTCCCAGCCTCCCATACACCCCTAGGTCCCTCACCAGCTTGGCAGTACGAGAAGAAAAAAAGGCCATGGCGCTGTGTAAGCCCTGCTCAGCAATAACAAAAACATCTCTGTTATCAACCCTGCATTCAACACAAATCCAAAACACCACCCCATACCAGCCACTATGAAGAAAACTAACCCTACCTCAGCCCAAACCAGCACAAAAGTTATTAATGGTCAGAAGAAGCAAAAGGATCTCCTTCCCATAGAGGGTTGTCAGATCCAGAGGCCACAGTAGCATCTATCCACTGAAATGCAGCCCTCAGCTCCTTTCCACTGATTGCCTTTCCCTAATCCCATTAGGAGCTCAGTCCCCAAATTCGTTCTTTTGGTTTCTTTTGCTTTTCTTTCTTCCTACCTTTCCTTTTCTTTTCTGTTCTCCTGTATTTCTTTTCTTAGTTTGATTGTTTGTGTTTTTTGTTTTGGTTTGGTTTTTTTTGTTTACTGTTTGTCCTTTCAACCAGTCCATTCTTCTCCTGTGTTAACTTTCAGGTTCCCCTTATTATTATAGTGCCACATCCCGGGGCTCCGCACCTCCCACTGCTGCCGCTGCCTATGACCGCCACTAGTTACCATGGAAACCACATGAAACTGCAGGGCGACAGCTTAGGCCTCCACATTGTACCTGTCTGATCACCTCCCTCATCCCTGGGAAGGGTGAAGAGACCTTCTCCGTTCCTCCCCACAGTCCAGTTCCTTCCTCTTCGCCACGAAGGCGCCGGACCAAGCGCTCACCACATGAGACTGAGACCCCCTCCCTCCCCCTGCCCTCCGCCCCGACCGCTCCCCCCACACCGGGAACAGCCTGCGGCCAAGTGGCTTCTCCTGCGGGAGCCCTCCAATGCCCCTGGGTAAAGCTCAGCCACACGAAGTCCACTCGGCTTCCAGCACTCCAGGGGGACTGGGAAGCAATGCAGCTGGCAACCATTGCCTTACAGGACCCCTTTCTGGGAGCGGTAAGGGCCAGGGAAACAGGGGAGAATGCCGCTCATGAAACACTGTTCCCCAAAGATACACTCTTCTGTGGTGGACTCTTGATGTGTGTAACCTGTGATGGTCACCCTGTTCCCAGGACAGAGGGAACAGTCTGGCTAGAGCAGAGATGGCAGTACAGAGCCCTGGCCCATCTGGCAATGAAGAAAGGACCAAGTAATGATCTGCACCCCATGAGGGGTTCTCTGTGCACCTCATCCCCACTCTCCAGCACGGATTCCCCCAGAGTTGGCTGCACCTCACGGGTGGTGACTTTGCAGGCCAGAGTTGGGAGGAACCTCACACATATACCCACAATTTCTGTGACACACAATCAGCTCAGACAGGAGGATGGAGCAACATTTACAAACAAACCGACGAAATGAAGAAATATATAAATAGATATATAAATATAACTGTGTTTTTATGCTTTGTCATGAAGGTCTGTAAAAAGGAACAAAAAAAAAATCCCCAATTTTCTAAAAAACCCAAGTGAACAAAACCAACAAAAAAACCAAAATAATAATTAAAAAGCCTACAAAAATAAAACTCCAAGTCCCATCCCTCCCCACCACCTGAATGGCAGACAAGTTCCTCTGATGTTTGATGCTCCTCTTTCACTCTAGGGTTTTGTTTCCTTTCTGTTTTGCACTACAATGGGATGGTGGTATTGGAGAGGATTGGATGCCAGCTCCACCCGGTCGCCTCCTCCTCCTCCTCCCCCTTTCCCAAATCCTGTCTCTGGGGAGCAGTGTGGACAAGTCACATCTGACAAAGTTACCAAACACATCAGTCGACAAAAAAAAAGCACTCTGAGTCAACAAACGTTTTCCATGTCACTGGTTGGCAAACAAAGAAAACAAGCCCAGCTGCGCTCTAACTGCGCTGTGTGGTGGAAAGTGTGGGGCTTCGTGTGGGCCCATCTGATTGCCCTTTGGACAGCTGAGACTGAGATGGACAAATTCAGGATTGGCTGGGATTATTGCTTGGTTCCCTAGCCCTTAGCCTTCAGTCCTTTTACCTTAACCTCTACCTGTGATGACTTCAGTTCACCCACATCCCAACTTTTGCAATTTTAGATATGCCCAATACCCATTCTTTGCTGCCGGTGACAACAGCCTCATTATCTGTGCCCAACACCTAATTTCCTAATCACTATAGGCCTGGTATATGGGCCCCCCTTTGATTCCCACTCCATCTGCTCATACACCTACTAATTTATAGGCCCCCATTCAAATCCATATGCCTGCATCCTACCAGCCAGTCCCAACATACAGCCCCATCTTCTCATGTTCAATCCTATATTGTGCACCCTAATATTTACCCCTTATCCCAAATGCTCACTGATGATTCTCTAGGGATTCTCTGCTCTTTTTGGTTCCCAAGTGAATGACAAACACTGTTCTGCAAAAGGCTAACTGTCAATAGAAATGCTTATTACTTCTGTATTGTCAGCAAACTCATAAACTGTTCCTTGCACTGACACTTCCTAAAAAATTACTCAAAGAAAACATGAAGGCAGCTATAGCCTGCCCCCAGGGCATCAAGTCTGCCAAAGTAGATCCTTGTTGTTTTGGAGATGTTTCAGATAAAACTCATGGGCTATTGTCCATGGACAAAGACAGGATTGAGAATAAAACCCCCAAAGGCCATAGAAATGAACAGTGGAGCAATCTGTACAGCCAACGTCATGTATAAAATCCAAAGTTCAAAGCCTCTGAGGAGATGTGGTAGTGGACTTTATTCTGTCTCCAAGTTTAACTTATATGTATGAAATCTACCATCAGTAAACAGCTGTGTTGATTCCAAAGGCCCCTTTCACCTCACTCGTTTAGCCTTTGCATGGATTTAGCTGATTATAGGTCCGTGTCTTCTTTAATGGGGTGCCCAAATGATAAGGGTATTTGGGGGGAATGTTTACATAGAAGATATAGAGCTAAAATCTGTTCCTATGCAGAATAAAATCAAAGAGGTTACTCTTGATCTGTTAAAAGTGTCATTCTGCACATCTTACCTCTGAGTAACCTGCTGCAAATAGCAGTTATTACACTATCACTGAGACCAGAATTGGGCCTGTTATCCCATCTTATTCTATGAGAGAAGAAAATTCTGTCCAATTTCTAAAAATATGCTTTCACCAGTCCTTCTGTTTTCCTTCACAGACATCAGATAGATGCTGAAC
The DNA here is from genome assembly GCA_013399855.1 of Oxyruncus cristatus. Lineage (NCBI taxonomy): Eukaryota > Metazoa > Chordata > Aves > Passeriformes > Cotingidae > Oxyruncus > Oxyruncus cristatus. The sequence continues at coordinate 314,853 of VXAY01002817.1, read as the reverse complement.
CCTGTTAGTAATGTCTCACTTTTAGTCTCTCAGTACAACCTTTGCTCTATTTGTGCACCACCCAGATTCACTCAGCAGGTGGTCAGGGCAGAGGCAGTAAATCCCAGGACCAACAAGAAGAAGGTCCTGAGGAGACTAAAGAAAAGAGACTGTCACACCTCCCACTTGGCCACCTGCAGCCCAGGGGCCATCTTGAGAAAAGCTACCAGCTCAGAAATGCTTATTTCTATAATGGTGTTTTGCTAAACTTGAGACATGAGCTAGGATCTGAAAGCAGGATTTAGTTGGCTCACCCATGGCTGGCTTGATTTGACCCTTGGAGGGACAAATCTGTTGTTGGTTTAACTCCACTGATGAAAGAGGATTTCCACCAGGCGTTGGATTGGTCTGGAAAGTTCATAAGTACAGCACGTAGTTTGACTTGGAAAATTAAAAGGAAAGCAGAATTATGCAAAAAAACTGGGCAGTCTAATCCTCTTCCACCACCATCTGTAGACCCTCATGCGAATGTACTGAATTACATTTGCCAAAGAGTTTCTTGTGTTGGTTGTTTTGATTTACAGTCGGTGGATGCATTGTAAAGCAGTATTATAGCCCAAGTCTAGTAGCTGACGTGGGGATTTATGTGGTGATATTATGCAGAAGAAAACCATCAATATTCATATAGATTCCATTAGACTGGACTATGCAGGAAACGCAAAAATTCTACCAATTATTTAATATTATGTTATTTGCAAAAAACAATTGCTGCTTTGTAGGAAGATAATGTGTGTAATGTGAAGGCAATTCCTCTTGTATATAAGTTCATCTCCATCTTCATCATGGTAGTTATTAAAACAGCCTCGTCTCATCCTGTAGATAAGGAACACGCTGTGTGTACTGTGCAAGTCTCGTTGTGCTCACTGAAAACAAAACGATGTGTTCAATAAAGCACAGCACAAATTCAGAACCTAAGGGAACAGCCAAACCTTGGAAGGACCCTTTCCCCAACAGGCCAACAGTTGCTTTTTTATAGGTGGATTTTTTTCTTTTATTTTTCTTTTCCTTTAAAAAATTTTACAGGAAAAAATTGAGAAAGGATTCGAGGAAGAAATCATTATGCAAAATCCAGTGAAGTCCGACTCAAACCTCTCCTCGATTCTGCTGTATCATACCTTTCCCACATTTCTTTCTCACACCCTCTTTCCATTCAATTTCTATCCCTCTCTTTTATTATTTCTCATTCCCAATACACTTTTCTATCCAGGGAGGGAACAGCATTATCAATATGGGAGCAGGTATCTGGGACCTCAAACTCCCCAGTTCTCTCCATCCCTCTAGAAAGCCTTTGTCAAATCTAATTTCCCCCTCTACCTCAGTTCCAACCCTCTGTAAAATGGGAATAACAATAGTTTCTAGTTCACAGGGGGATTGCGCAGCTGAATCAATTAGCACTGCCTCAGTGCTTTGAGATTCTGGATAGAAAATTCTATCAAACTGTTAAGTATTATTGTGAATAATAATTAATGTTCCCATTACATTTCTCTCTTTTCCTTTTTTTCACAAATCATCCTTTGTTTCTTTATTCTTCTTCTTCCTCTCCCTTCACTTCTTTCTTCTCCTATCATTCTTAGTTTTGCTGCTATGTTTGCTTTATCTAATGGACCAAGCAGAAATGTGAGACTGGATCTCCTTCTGTCTCCACTTGATCATGGGGGAAGAATCTCATGAGTTCTCAAATGCCATGCTTGGCAACAGGGACCATGGCATTTAAAACTGGCAGCACTTTTGAGTCCTGTTCTCTGAAGCTCCCATGTCCTTTTGGCCCAACAGGATGTGGGGCAAGACACAGGAAGGGGTTGCACGAGGTGGATGCATTAAAGCTGACACTGCTGTGGCCTGTAAATCTGCTGGGGAGGGTTGGTGGCAATGAGCCCTGCTGTGGAAACAGAAGTTTGCATGCTTTCTGACCCATCAGAACCTCAGAGTACGACTTCAGAATTAATCGCAACATGAATGTGAGGATGTCAAACAAACAAGAAAAGGAAAACAAAAAACCCCTGCACCTCTTTCTTCTCTTGAGTATATAATTATATATGCATATTAACATTTTCCTAAAGGAATTTTTAGTTTGCTGAGCTGTTGGAAAAAAAACACCCTTTTGTCCCTAAGGAAAAGCACCCTTCTGGGAAAAGTAATAAGAATCATAGCTGAGCTGCCCCCTTTGGCACTGACAGAGTGAGGGCTTCTGAGGGACCCACAAATACCACAGTGTGCTTCCTTGACTGGGCCCAGGACAGTGGCAGACTTGCAAAGCAGGAAGGAGGGACCAAACTGACAATAACAGAACTGATGACAAATCTAACCATAGAGCAGCTCTGCTGATGATCTCCAGGCTAAGCTAGACGTGAGACCGTGGAGGGGAGGGGGCCAGTGCCAGGTGCAGGGTCACATCCATTCTAGGCTGCTGCAGCCCCTCTTGGCTTTTCCTCATCACTTCTGTTCTGTTTGACCATTTTCTTTTCTCTTTTTGTGCACATGAGAAATAAAAGCAATTTTTTTTTTTTTTTATGTCAGTTTTGTGGCTTCTGGCTTTTTTCTGTTTCCCTTTCCT
>VXAY01002817.1:296615-312240 GCA_013399855.1 Oxyruncus cristatus | reverse complement strand
AGCACTTCACTCTCCAGTAGATTCCCCTTGAGGTCTCTGGGATGTTACATTTGTTGCACCTCACGCCCTTGGGGCACCATGTAAACAACAACATGGTTGCTAACAACCACCACGCTGGGTGATGGAAGGCACTGCACCTGCTTGCAACACCCCATAGTACAATCCACTTTTTGAGTCCCCACCAGCCCCCACACGCTCCTATTCATTGCCAGCAGGACTCCCTCTTCTGTTGATCTCACTCAGTTCACTCCCAGTGATCCATAAACATCAGGTATTTCCAGGTAGTTCAAAAAATCAAAATGCCACAACATCAGAAAGATATGGGGTAAACCCCAGAACCTCTGTCCCCTTTATGCCTGTTTCCACTTAGCCCCAACTGTAAATGAGCAACAGCTGTGCAGTGTGCCTCCAGGAGGATTTAAAATCTTCCCAAAGCAGCCCTGATGCTCTATCAGAGCACTGAAGGGGCTGTGTGAGAGGTCTCAGTAGAGGGTGGCTGACAGCTCTCAGGTCTTACTCCCACCTCTCTGCTATCCTGATGGCAGAGGCATTTCACAAGAGGCATTCTGTTAGCCTGATGTTTTATTATAGCTTGCTCTCTCTTAATCTCTGTCTTGGTTAACTGGGGTGCAAAACCAAATGCAAGTCATTAATAACCCATTCTCCAAGCTATTCATCAATCACCCAACAGCTGGGCATTATAATAAGGTATGCTATAAACATACCAAATACTGAGGTATTCACTTAATTTTTCCTCAGTTAAGCATTAATTCTCCAGGAAGTCATATGCAGTTTAAGGTCACAGAGGCAGAGTAAAATTGTAACAATGAGTCAGGCTCGACTAAATCAATTTGCTCCTACAATTTTTAGTCATTAACAAATATTTTCACAACAGTTCATGAAAACCAGCAGGCCACATTTTCTGCCAGTGCATGTGTATCTCAAAGAAAGCCTGTGCAGAAGTGTTGTCATGAAATCAAATGCTTTCACTCATCAGAGACTTAAAACATTTCCTTTTGTTTCATTTTCTATTTTCCTTTCCTGTATTAATAGAATAGGCTGAAAATCCTCCAAAAGAACATTTTCCATAAGTGAAAGTCAATTTGTTGAGATCCAAACAGACTGTAAAAGCAATTCAATTTTCACAACACTGCAGCAAAACTCCCTGGCAACTATCCTGAAGTCAAAGGCCTCAGGTTTCCAGGATTTGCTGCCTATGAGACAGACGAGCCTGGGATGTGATGCAGGGATAGGCTTGCACTCAAAATTGGAACAAAACTGGATTCCAAAATTTTGAAATCTTTTATGCATCAGAATTTTCTTTCTCTACCAAAGTTTAGGTGATAAGATTAAAAGAGCAAATTGATAGATGAAGTCCTAGATGTTAAATTGACTGGAATCAAAGGAAATTACTAATGTACGTTCGCTGTCAGAGGTGAAAGACAGGCTAAGAATCAACAGATAGATGTGTCTAAAGAAAACAAAATGGATTTTCAAAATTCATCCTGGTAAAAATAATCTTAGAAGAATGATTTAGAAACTAGCATGTATCACACTTTATACAGCCCAGAGATCTTCAATCTGACATTCCTGCGTAAATCTCCATAACTGATTGTAGAACTACAGCAAAACTTTTGCAACTTTCAAGAACTTCTATTTCTTGCAAAAAGAAATACTTGCATGAAAGAGCTACTTCCACCATTTCAACTAGTATTATGTTCCTTTAATAATCCTGCATAATCAATGGGAGTTCTCAGTGTGAAAATGTTATGTGATAAAAACTAAAAAGAGCACCACAGTCTGTCTCCTAATGAGGAAAATATCGTAAAAGTTTATGCAACACTAACTAAAGAAATCCTCTTTATGATTACTCTGACAAGAAAAATAAAGAAAAGTTTGAACATTCTGAGATGATGACTACCTTCTTTAAAAATAAATACACTTTTTAATGAGCTGTAGGCAAGGAAAGATAATACACATCTGAAAGTGTTAACTTAAGTAGTGGACGAATTTACCGGACACACAACCAGTTCTGAAAAACAGTAAAGACCTGAGGAGTGGCAAAAATGAAAGAATAGCAAACATGGCATCAATGTTTTAAAGGATCCTGAAAACTATAATCTAGTAAATCTACACAATCATGTTTGTATCAAAAGGAAAATACTTTAAAATATTAAGAGAAGGATCAGCTCACTAAACAAGTAGTGGTTAACGAAGATATGCATAGTAAACAGTCTGAACATGAATTCTTCTCTGCTTTAGAAGAAATCTGGGAATATCCTGAGGACAGTTAACTTACTTGATTCAGGAGCTGTCTGAAGTGAAGGAAGTTTGTTAGAGACTGTATTTTAGCCCCTCATACTCAAAAAATCATGAACCAAATACTCATAAAAATCACAAGATTGACTGGAAATGATATAATTTGTATATAACACCAGACATAATTTTGTATATATGTATATTTATATACATGTATATAAAATAAATACAAAATAACTTTTATTTAACTTCTAATTGCAGTGTTCTTGAGACATTTATAGCTACGCTTTTAATGGTGCCTCTTCCACTGTAAGAGCCAGAAATTCACTTCTAGTGAAAACGAAGCATCTCACTGCATCACAGGGACTCTGTGGTCTAGTGCTTTCGGAAGCAGCTCAAATATCACAAGACTTGGAAATGGCCCAGTAACTCCTGGCAAGGCTGACTGAGCTGAGCCGATACCAAAGCTTATCAAAGACTTGGGTTTTTTCCTGTCTTCTGTTGTGTGACATGTTGGTGGAAGATGGCCACCCAAAGCATGTTAGATAATTTCAGGTTCAAAACTCTACCTGAAAATTAATTCCATAGCAGATGCTTGTAAAGGATCTTTTTCCACTGGTCCTTATCCCTGCAGCAGGAGAACCCTTCTTGTCAACTCTGACTGCTTTTTGCAACCCCTGCCCCCTGCCCTGTCTTCTACCCTTTCCTTCAAGATCCCTTTCCATGCCTTGCCAGTTCTGCCCCAGGCATGTTGACCACTGGTATTGTCCACCATGTGGAAAACATGTATTCTCTGTACATTCCCTTCCTCCTTCTCTGCTTCCTACCCTCCCAGGTATGAACCCTCACATGTTCCCTATACACACTGGGGAGACTATCCAGTACCCCACATTCCCTGCTCAGGTACTACTGGCTTCTCCACACATATTCAGAGGACCTTCTCTGTCCGCACTGTTTTCGTTGCTCTTTACAGTCCCCTTTACTACTATGACAGGAATATCAGGTTTCAGGGGAGAGGCTTCATCTTCACTACAGGCTGCCTAACTTTCTGCTGCCAGAGTAAGTAAATGCTGACCTCCTGAAACTGCAATGGGTGTGGCTTCTGTCCCTCAGAGAAAAGCTGTAAGGGATTCTGTTGGTGTTTTAGTTTGGTAGTTTGTTGTTTTTTTTTTCCCCAAACTGAAACAGGGTAGGTCTAGACTAGATATTAGGAAGTAATTCTTTACTGTGAGGCTAACGATGCCCTGGAACTGGTTGCCCAAAGAAGCTGTGGATGTCCCGTCCCTGGAAGTGTTCAAGGCCAGGTTGGACAGGGCTCTGAGCAACCCGATCGAGAGGGTGGCATCCCGGCCCAATGGCAGAGGAGTTGGAACTAGGTGATCTTTAGGGTTCCTTCCAACCCAAACCATTCTATGATTATATAATAACCTTCAACTTGAGACCAATTTCAAACACACCCTGCTGAACACTTATGAAAGGAATTCAAACACAACCTATGCAGAAAACCCAAATGGTATATGAACAGTGTGAAACTTCACACAAATAGAGAACCTCTCTGTACAGAAGAAAGAAGCATCTTCCATGTCAGCATCCATGAGAATGCAGTTTTAACAACAGAGCTGCATTTGGAACCTCCTTAATACACCAGCAGTAGTTAGTTACAGCACCTAGCTAATAAGGCAGCTTCCACATATGCACTTTTCAGACTCATATATGAAAGTCAAATCATAGCTAACAAGCAAATCAATCCAAAGCCCCTTATTTTCATGCTCCTTTCTCTAACATCAAGACCAGTAATTTTTAACTTACGCCTTTAAAATATTTAGTTTATTTTCAAGGAAACTACTTTTAATGTAACCGGGAAAAGTGAGCCTGTGGACTTAGATGCACTGTTCTGGCAGCTATTCTTCTACTGATTGTTTTTTTTTTTTCACTGTTTGCTAATTGAAAAAGATTGAAAATTACTTCTCTAGATATGCTTCAAATCTCAGAACTTGACATAAAATCCAGGAACCCAAATTTCTACCAAGCAACATTTAGGTAACAGTTAGCTGTCTAACCCTTGAGGAAAATTTATATATCCTAACCCGCTGTTAAAGCTGAGTAGAAATAGGATAATAGTTTGCTAACATTATCAGCTGAGACAACCTTTTATCTCAATCAGACACAGTCCACACTCAGAAAGACCCAGACAGACTCTGCACAGAATCATTTTCCTTAAATGTCATGAGTTGCCTATTTTAAATTGAAAAGTCCCAGAGAAAAAAACAGCAGTAAAAGAATTGAACCAAGGCTGCAAAGCTGGGTACCCAAAAGTAAGTGCCAGAATATGGGAAGACTGGACAGAACTCTGCAGGCAATGTGCCAGAGGGAATAGGAGAGAAATTAAATGAACTTGTCATACTTTTTGCTTTCTGACTTTGTAGAGACTATTAGTAATACAGGGTAAGATTAGCACGAGAGGTTTGCACCACCACGAACAGAAACTCCTTGTACACTCCTTACCATCCACTTTTGTCTAGCCATCCATTTACATCACACAAGTGTAATATGCTAGTACGTTAAATTTGCTAATAAACCAGGATGTGAGCATGTTATAGCTACTTAGCATTCAGTTTGCTCTTTTATAAATGATTTGGTAGAGAATCAGGCCCTCCTCTCCCTCTCTAGCTGACTCTCATCTGATTCTAATTCAATTTCTCTGCCTATTGTTTATTTCACCGCTCCCCTGTGAAGTGTCAAATGCTGATGTTCCGTCAGCCTAGAACTGTCGTTTATATTTGTCATTCAGTCCTTGTTAAAAAATAAAACAGGACTGCGCCTGCCTTGGAGCGCTCTGCCTGGGAATTCCCTGTGGTAAAATTAGTCCATTTAGATGGAAAGTTTTGTGTCACTCCCCTGTCTAAATTGGCAGATCTGGCTCTTTTGCAAAAACCAATAAACTGTGAACCTTGATGCATCTGTCAATCAAACTCATCTTTCGTGAGCAAAGCCAGATGACAACAAAAGCTGGGCAGGCTCCTCCGATTGGTTCTTCTCATTTAGGCATATCAGGAGGCACCTGTCACTCCTCTGGCTCAGCATCATGCTCAGAGGGACTCCATTCATGGAGAGATGAAGCCTTATTGGGGGCTGGGTTGGGGTTGGGATGGGAAAGGAGGAAGGGGGAGTTTACCCTTCTCACTTTCAATACAATCTGCAGCTTGGCTTCTTCCCCACAGCTCTGGTGAGAGGCAAGGAACTGGCATCACCTTTTGTTCTGGAAACGCTTTTCTAACATCTTACGTGAACGCTTTAATTTCTTAAACTGTTCAGGTTTTCTGGTAGCTAAAAGGTTGTAGCAGGAGCAGTAAATGTGACATGCTACATCCCTGGGGCTCTGAGAATTGAGCCACAATACCACAGAGGAGAGACAGGACACATTCCAAACCCCTTTCCAAAGCTGCTGTGTGCACCCTGCCTATCTGGTCACCCACTGAGGAGAAGCAGAGAAGGTATTTCTACCAGTCTGCTAAAGAAAGGGATTGCAGACTGTTTGTATGTCAAGAGATGCTTTTTTATATAAAGGCATAAAAGAGGAAGAAAATGCCAGTAAAGAGCAATAGCAGTCACAGAATAGCTCACATCATGGTGCTTGAGAGGAGCTGGGGCACTTGGGAGCTGATGATACGTATGGTAATGATCCCAAAAAGATCAGACTTCAGAGGACATCTCAACTTGTCCAGTTTTCACTGGAAAATTCTGAACTCTGCTGTCTGCCCCAAAAAAGTGTGCCAAATTTTTATTAATTGTTCCTTCTGTGTTGGAAACCCCAATTTAACCTAATTTTTTGAAGTGTACTTATTTGTATATTTGCATTAGATTGCCACTGAACCGTTCAAGAAACTTGTTCTTCCACAGAGCTGATGCTTGATGATGGATTTATGTTGCCTCGTAGGTACCCCATCACAAACCTCATCTCAGGTACCTGTATTTTCTCTTTCTTCTTTGTTTTGCTCAGAACAGCTCTGCCAACATACATCACTTACACTGTTTGCAGGTATCACTGTCACTGGCTTTGGCATTGCAGTAGCCAACCAGTTCACTCAAAATCAGAATATGGTACATGACAATTTCTCACACTTGCCTTACAAGTCTCATCAAAGTTTTGTTCCTTTGCTCCAGTCACAGGATATATAAGATGGAAAATCTCAGCCTTCATAAAACAGTTGTGAATTCATTTGGTTCTACTATCCCACTTCAATTACAGGCTCAAAAATACAAGACAAAAATAAAAACAAACAGCAAAAAAGCTCTTTATGACATTTAAGTTCATGTCATTATTCTTGCAGGTGGAGGATAACAGTTCTTGCTTACTGAGTGGTTGAGACTTGGCATACAAAGTACTGATTTTCCTGTAAGAGATGAATCTGGTAAAACATTTACCAGGTGATGCTAGTTAGCATTCATATACACATTTCCTGGGCTACACGTATAAGGTCAAAATACAATCTGTACATCATTATTTGGGGTCTTGAAAAGACTGCTAAAAGACTGTTTTTAGCAGGCAGCTTACTCTGAATGAATACACAAAGTATCATAGCCAAAGGCTACAGTCACAGAAAGAAACATTACAGTCCCTATGTACTGTGACTATGAACCATATTAATATCACCTACAGATACCAAGACAACAACTCTGTGCGTTACGTACTGTACAGAGTAAGACATCAGTCCTGTCCTGACCAACCTATTTATCATTAGATAAAACTGAAAGGGAAAGTAAGTCATTCAATGCTGCTCACCTGATCATTCACAGAAAAGGAACAACACATAAATCTCACCAGCCACACCAGCACACTGGATCCTCCTGCCCTTTATGCAGGTATGGATAAAAGCAAAGGGGGCCATCATCAGATAGCCCTAGGTAAATTTTTTTCCCCCAAAATTCTTGGGAAAGTAAATGAAAGAAAAGATAACCAATTTTCAACACAGGTTTTCTACCTGCTTCATCATTTTCTGGCAGGGGAATGCATACACATAACGTAAAAAATGTCTAAGCAAATGAGTTGAAAAATGCTGTGACAAAATAGAAGAGAAAGTTTGTTGCTGCATAGTGGAAATAGACTGCTAACAGAAAGGTCTTCAAGAAATGGTTGGATACTCAGTTGTACACTACAACTGACCTTTAGCTTTTTAAAATTTTTTTGTAACATCTTTTGCTAAAGATCCTCAACAATGTATCCATTTTTTCTGCATCTAATCAGACCTGAGATTTAATGAATTCATTTATTTTTATCTTGCCCTTCTTTGAAAAGTCTGTTCTCAAGTACATTAAGAAAACTCCTCCCCTGTTCTTCTATCAGCTAGGATACATATTCAGCTTTCAACTTCTTTTTAAGTTTTAGTATAAATCAAAAGGGACTTAAGTTATACCCTACGCTCCAGCTATTTAATTTGCTCCCCCTTCTGTCTGTATCAGGTGATCACTCTCACTAGATTTAAGATATTACTCTTTGTAGCAGGAATTCTCTTGCTGCTTTGTGTTTGCATAGCAAATATAGCGGGCTCCTGGCCCACACCGGAGGTCTACCTACCAGAAGACCTACCATGAAATAAACTGTGAACAGCAAAATATTTGGGGGAAAAGGCCACAAAGCACCGTTCCTGTGAAACATCCTGGTGATGTTGAACATTTCTTCTCCTTGAAGGCGAATTCCCTGGAATTACTGATTTCCCAGAAAATCCTGCTCTGGGTCAAGGTGCCACATATGAAGTTCCCACCAAAAGGAGGGGAGAGAGTGTGGAAACAAAACTAAAGGGAACTCAGAACAGTCTTTGATTCTGGAAACCTGGCATAGTCTTTATTGATAACTCCAGTGTTGTCATGTGCACCTTTCTAATTTTGTCTTTGAGTGTAGCTTGTCTATTTTCACCCATTATTGTTTGTTTATTCATGTGTTTTACCTCTTCATGTGTATTTTACTTAGCTGATACAACAAAAGCAAAAAAATCAATAACATTTTTATTTACTCTGAACCCTGTTTGCCTTTGCAGACCAAGACTGAGCACACACTTCACCTATTCCCTCAGAAGAAAGGGAGGCACCAGAACATTTGTGACCCATGGCGAAGAGAGTGGCAGGGAAAGGCAAATGTTTACATGGTCATATCACAGGGCTGGGCTTCATTATTTTTGTGTTTCATTCAAAAGTGACTGGGAGGCTTTTTGGAGTCCTTCCTTCTCAGTTAGTCATAAATCAGCAAAGGTACTAGGTTTGTGTCATCTCTGAATTACAAAGGCTTTAATACAGGAAAATTAAAGCTTTGATGTATCTCTTCCCTTGCACAACTACTCAAAATACCGAGTAGTTGAGCCTGGATTATTTGGTTATTTACACACAGAATTGAGTGTGGGTTTTGTGCAATACATACCTCTGTACTGTAACAGTGAGTGTCAGAGCCCACATTAAATGGCCAACCAAAAGCCTCAAAAGGCAGCTGGAATCTTAGACTACTGAGTTTGGTTTGTGCTCCAGAACAGCCCTTAATTTGCCAAAACATACACTCAGTTTGAAATTCCCCATACTGCTAATACAGGAGACACTGACAAAAATCATACAGCTGCAAAAACTTCCTTATGCGCCTTCTCCTCAGATGTAAGTGTTGTGATTGCAGGTCCTCTCACTTTGTCCTATTAACCCTATTTGAAAGTGACAAAAGGGTGGTGAATCTGCAAGCCACTGATCATCTGATTTGCTTATCAAAGACGGAAAATGTTTCCTCACACTGTTTCTCCCTAGGTACACAAAACTAGTGAGTGGTCTAACATGGCTTGCTCCGAAACTGATAAACCTTGAAAAAAAAATTTCAGAATTCTATTTTTGGTTAGCAGGACCAAAATAATAACAGCTATTTTTTCTGCCATCTATCCCCATTGTATTATATTTTTCACCCCAAATGAGCTTTTCTCAGCGTCTCTTCTTCAAATCCTAAACAAGTCACCTAAGATAAAGCCCAGACTGAAGAAGCCAAAAAGACAAGAAAATGGTCATTAGAAGAAGAGATGGAAACAGTTTAAAAACAAAAGCACTAGTCATACTTCCTCCATGGAAGATTTCATGTCCCTTGAATAAACACAGGGCAAAAGAGCCCCTTCATGCTGCTCTCTGGGCAGCCAAAGTAGCAGACTGCTACTCACAGAAGTTTCTGCTGTGAATTCAGGCTTGACTACAGTGTTTGAGAGTACATGATATTGATAGCAACCAACTTGTATATGCAATCAACTATGGTTCTCAACTTGAGCAATGAGATTTTATCTTTCTGACCAAAGTGACTACCCTTTTCTCAATCCTACAGGATGTTTACCTACATTGAGGGTAACTCTCTCAGACTCACTGGAGAGTTCCTATCAAGCTCAGTTAATGCTGCAATATTGGTATGACATGTTACTTGTGCTGTGCTAAAGACAGAGACTGACTCTACAAATGTCAGTGAGAATCTGTCAGTTCTGCTCATGACTGAGTATCCACTTGGCTGTGAGGTTAGTCCCCTGATTTCTTTTTACTAACCATAAACAGAGTTGGTTAAAGACAAATAGCTATGCAGACTACTGCCATGACTAGCAATTTATTGAGGTCTCCTGCTTGAATCACAGGCATGCCAGAAAGCAGAGATCTCTTACCTCCAAGCAACCACACTAATTCTTCCATACAAATCTCACATGACTACAAAAACTCTTGTTTCTGATGAGATTGTCCACAACTTTCTGTAGATTTCCATTCCAGATTAATCACTACATAACGAGACATAACATTGTTATTACTTTCTCCACCAAGCATACAAGAGTCTTTACATAGTTCTTCAGGGCTCCAGGTAGAAATCTTAGCTGCACCATTTAGTCAAAGATCCTTCCAAATTCAAATGTTATTCATGTCTTCAGGAATTTTCTGTTCAATTTTACAATTATGCCATTTTCTTACCTTTATCTGTGCTCCATGTAGTTTGTTGCTGCGCTACTCAGGGCATCCTTTGACCTCTGCATCCCCTGGTGTCAAAAAGACTCTTAATTGGAATTCATCAAAATGGTTCCTGAACACTTCCCAGAAGACAAGCCAGAGGCTTCCTTGGCAGAACCAGAGTCTGCAGGTCACAAGAACACAAGAAAAAGATGACAATTGATTAGATTACAAAGCAGCAAATTCAAAGCTGATTAAAATTTTTCCCCAACAGTTTGTATTTTGACCAACTGAACTTGTAACCAAAGGAATTACCATGATACCAGAAAAGACAGGACAGTTTTATAGGCAGAAGGTAATCCAAGGTTATGAGCATTCAACTGGCATTCTGGAAAGCTATGAACATTTCTGAGATTCAGCCAATCTGCAGATTACTTGAGCTCACAACAAACTGCAGATGGTTCTTGTGTCTGCCCACTGCACAGTTCCACCTTCCTCTTAAGGATCTGTTGAGACTACTGCTAGAGATGATCGACCAGTCAAAACACAAGCCTGGCCCAGTCTTATAAATCCTATACTCCTAAACCCATTAAAAAAGAGCATTAAAAGTGAGGAAACTCAGCCTGCAACTCTGGCTTACATTTCTAATCATGGAGCCTGCTGCAGGAGCTGCATATTGAATAAATCCAAGTCATTTGTCTTGCCACCTTAGCTACCTATATATTATATCCTGTTTAGTTCCAAATGCAACCGTCTTGGAGCTTTGGTTCATTTTGTGTCCACTGTTTTATGCAGAGTTCAGTTTTGAATCATTGCCTCTTCAACCACAGGAATTTTTTCATCTGTATTTCACAATACAGAAAGATTTGTATTGTTTCAGGTTTTACTCTCTCTTTTCAGGGATAATTTTTTAATATAAAAATATTTGTATTTCTGTCTCAAAGCTTCAGTGTTATAAGTGAAAATATGTCCATTTATTCCTTTAATGTGTCCTATGTCATGTTCACCTCACTGGCTCAGGACAGCCTGATCATAACCATTTTTCTCAGAAGCTTGATCTGCCTTCTGTATCCACCACTGTCAATCAGACCTCTGAAGTCAAAAGACTTACATTCATGTAAACAGTGCATAAGTGAAACTGGAATCAGGCATTGACTTTTAAGATAGCTGTTTTCAAGTTCATTGCCACAGCTACCCCAGAGGAGACTCCTACTGCACTGTGATCATCTTGTCTGGTCTCTGGTATGAGATACCAGAGGGCTGCTTTGAATTAATTCCTGCTGCGGGTCCAGTAGCTGGAGCTGAGCTAAGGGAATCTGTTTCTGAGGAGCATTTGCTACCAAATATAAAGGTTCAAGTGCTGGAAAGTACATGGAACCCTAACTATAGTATTTTGACAGTTGATTACCTGCACTGTTGGAAATATGCACATTATTTCTGGTTGAATTTACCTGGTATCAACTTATAGCTTCTAGAGCATCTCAGATATTTGTACTTATCTTGCAAACCCCTTGCTACCAAACTCTATGTTCTTCATTTTTGTTCATATTTATAAACTGTAATACTAAAAATCTTATTTTTAATGAGGGGAAAAAACATATTTATAAATAACCTGAATTTAAGTTTTATATCTCTGTGTGAAGTCCCTCTTAATAAAAAGACACTCAATTCCTATACAAGCACTTTCTTATTATCAATCAACAATGTTTCTGTTCTGTGGGACTGTAACCCACCAGGTTTGCCCAGTCCAGACTGGTCCTTTCCAAGCACCACATACATCTCACAAGTTTTCTGATTAAGCTCTGTTTACATCACTTCTATGCAGACAAATCACTGCTCAGTTATTATGGCCACCATTGCCAATTTTTGTATGTCAGTTCCTACACATATTTTTGTTTGTTGTCTTAAACTACAATAGAGAGGGGTCTCCACCACAAACAGTGTAAACTTGCACTTTATAATCCCACATAAAAAACCTGCAACACTCATGTGTTTTCTTCGTAAACTCGCTATCTCAAGTCACAATTGATATTTTGGATATGGTCATCTCTAATGATGAGTATTTCTAGGTTTGATATGCTTCACTACAGATGAATCTCAGCTTTATTTACCTTAGTAACTAAATATAATGGAAACCTGTTACAAAAGCCTTTAGAAGGAGCTGTCTTCACCATTTTCTTGAAGTGATCATACCAAGAGAAGGAAAATAAGAGTGCTTGAAAATAAATCTTCCCTCTACCCAGCATGCCTTTGCAAGGCTGTTCTTTCCTGTACACTTGCTCTTACTGCAATAATTTTAACTGGCTTTCCAACTGGCAGAAAACTTGGGGTCCCTACAAAAAGACTCTTAAATCCTCTGCAGTTTTACTGTGACAGCTGCTGGCTTCCTACATCTCCTCACCCTACCTGTTCCATTTTAGCACTCCAGAAGATTGGATGCTCACAAGCAGAATGGAGGGCAGACGCTTGACAGAACCAAGGGTAAAAACAAATATGCAGACAACCATATACAAGCAGTCAGTCTCCTTGATGCTCAGTTGCATCATTTTTACCAGATGAGAATTATATTTGCATTTGCATTATATCTGACTGAACAAAATAACCACTCCTAGTTTTGGGCTTGCCACTCAAATGCAGTTCCATTTCCAGGCTGTTTATGATATGGGCACTCTTTTTGTCAGCTGGACTGATTAAACCTTTGGTACCAAGACAGAGATGATGACTGAATGCTGGTAAACTGAGCCATAGTACTCTGAGAAACACAGGCAGGCCCCACTAGCCTGCAGCTCAAGGCTCTGGATGGCCGTTTCAGAAATGCTGAGTTCTGACTTAATGCTGCTGTCAGTGAGATGAGCAGGAAAGCTACTGGTGACTCTTCCACTGATCTCAGCACTGAGTATTTTGGAACATCCCACTCGCAGTGTAGGGAAGTCTGGGGGAGGAGACATAGGTGAAGATGACACTAATGAAGCCTGTCCTTTCCACATGCATGCAACCAACATTTCACAGACCTACCTCCCTCTGACCAAGTCTTTAGTACATCTCTTTAGGATACTCAAAGATTCCTAGAAAAGACATTGTTTAATACTTTTGTTTCATCCAAATTGAATTTCCTTCTGCCTTTGGTGGGTTTTAACATTATCCATGGTGTAGCACATGCATGTGCACACATACCCACACTTACACGTCCAGAAGTTGTTAAGTCAGAAGGACTAAAATGATCATCTACATTGCTCTGACTAGAAACTGAATCCATATGCTGCAGACATGACACTTTAATGACAATGTAATTATGATGTAATTCTAATTATATTGGGAAATCCCTTCTTGTCCCAATCTTGGACGATATGAAATGATGTAACCTGGGATCATCAGAGGCATATATGGGACCAGGCACCCCTTTCTGATCCATACTAAAGGGAAACTGGGAACCAAACTGTGGAATTTGCTGTGCAAGATGTGATTCCTCCTTGGGTGTCCTAAGCTAGAAGACACAACAGATACCAATGCATTGTGAGGTGCTAGACATCGCTCGTACCCACTGAAACAGTATATGGGCACAGATCAGCATTTTGAGGGTTAACCAGATGTGTTCCTCTCTTCCCACTCACTTTGTTATGAGGGAGAAATAGAGTTGTAGGCATTACAGGTGGAGGCTCCTGGCTGAGCCCCAGAGACACCACATAACAACGATGAGTTTTTATGTTGGGGTTTTTTCTTCCTTTTTTTTAATCTCCCAAGCCATGGTGTAAATTGTGGAAAAGCAGCATCATGACTCCTGTCATGAGACAAGTGGCACTCCCTTCCTCTTCCCTTCCTCTCCCAATTGTTCTTGTGCATTATCCATTGCACTGAGCTGCAATGCAGGGTGCCAAAGAGTAACAAATTTTTTCCTCTCTCTTTCATTTTTTTTTTTTAAACAATCTCCTCCTCCATCTCCCCTTTCTTCTACTCCTCCTCTTCTTCATCCTCCCACCCACCCCCATCCTGTCCATCTCCCTCATCCCACTCACACACCACTCCCCCCCTTTACCGGTATCCAACACTGTCAACCCAAACACATGATAAATTGCCCTGTCAACAGAATTCATTCAGGGACCAATTAATTCCACAGAAATGAACCAGGAGCCATCAGTTGCTGAAAAACTCCAAGTGCAGGGAGCGAGGAAGCTAGCTTTGTGTGTGTGTGTGAGAGAGAGAGAGAGGCTTGGGAAGTTAGTCTGACAGAAATTGGTCATTTAATGCTTAAGTGCACCGTAGACAGCCCTGTCATAGCAGCCGGCATGGCAAAAACTCCCCCAGTGCTTTATTTATTAATTATGTGGAGCAGCACGGGGGTCACTTCACTGTCTCAATACAGACTCATCAACTTTACTTCTTGTCACTGGAAGAGATCCCACAGCATGTGGAATAGAGGCCCAGGCCTTATCCTGGCTCTGTCTCCTGCCATCCTGCTACGATACAGGCTAGAAGCAAGTTTGCAACCTGTGCCCTCAGTGAGAGCGGGCAGTGGCAGGCAGGGACACAAGAACAGTCAGAAGTGGGAGGCAAACCATTATCCTGCTGCTGCCCAGCTCTGGAGCAGAGGTGGTGGGAGCCTGGAGATTTCATTTGCAAAGCTTCCTCATTATCCTCCTTCAAATTCTCCTTAGCCATGATGCCTGCAAAAATCTGACAGCAGTTAGGCTGCTGATGTATTATGAGTACTGCCTATCCTGCTGATCAATAGCATCTCATTGCTCCTTTCTGTATTCCCTCAGCTGTCCATACCAGCCGTTGCTTCTTGACTCATATTTGTAAGGTCTCTGAGGGCAAGACCATCTTTCTCTCACATACAAGTACAGCACCAGGCAACACCAGATTCTGATCTCTGAGAAGTGCCCTCCTCAAATAGTAGTAACATAGAATCACAGAATCACAGAATCACAGAATCAACCGGGTTGGAAAAGACCTCAGAGATAATCAAGTCCAACCCTTGATCCAATCCCACCGTGGTTACTAGACCATGGCAATAAGTGCCATATCCAGTCTCATCTTAAAAACCTCCAGGGACGGAGA
The DNA here is from genome assembly GCA_013399855.1 of Oxyruncus cristatus. Taxonomy (NCBI): domain Eukaryota; kingdom Metazoa; phylum Chordata; class Aves; order Passeriformes; family Cotingidae; genus Oxyruncus; species Oxyruncus cristatus. The sequence goes on along the minus strand of VXAY01002817.1, from coordinate 296,988 downwards.
ATCCACCACCTCCCTGGGCAGCCCATTCCAATGTCTGATTACCCTCTCTGTAAAGAACTTCTTCCTAATATCCAACCTAAACCTCCCCTGGCACAGCTTAAGGCCATGCCCTCTTGTCCTACTGCCGGTTGTCTGGGAGAAGAGACCAACCCCCACCTGGCTACAACCTCCTCTCAGGGAGTTGTAGAGAGTGATGAGGTCTCCCCTGAGCCTCCTCTTCTCCAGGCTAAACAACCCCAGCTCCCTCAGCCTCTCCCCATAGGGCTTGTGCTCAAGTCCCTTCACCAGCTTTGTTGCCCTTCTCTAGACCTGCTCCAGCACCTCAATATCCTTCCTGAACTGAGGGGCCCAGAACTGGACACAGCACTCCAGG
>VXAY01002817.1:203113-296504 GCA_013399855.1 Oxyruncus cristatus | reverse complement strand
AACAACAACAATAACAACAACAACAACAATAACAACAACAATAACAACAACAATTCTATACTTTTACAGAATCACAGAAAATATGGCTGAAGTTGACCTTAGGAGATTGTCAAGACCATCCTCTGCCAAGGTAGGATCAACCACTGTTAAAGTACTAAACCTTTTTGTCTGTCCTGTTTTTAATAACAACAGCGAAGGTCACACAACCTCCCTACGCAGTTCACCCCAGTGCTCCAATACTCCATTCCACTCTTCACCCTGCTGTGGCTTTAGGATTTGAAAACATTCAATTCTGTCACAAAAAGCATCAAGCCAGGCCCCAAGATATATCTCTACCTTTAAATAAGAGACAGAAGTATGTCTCTGCCAGATAGCATAGATTTACAAATGATGCATGGGCTGCTCTTCATATTTTCTGCTTGGAAAACAATGGAATGCATTCCGATTTAATCCAATATAACATGTATTTTTCAATTGGGCCAGTAGAACCAAAATTTCATCTTCCATTTAAAAGTTGAAAAACACAAAGAAATCATGGAAGTGGTAGTATTGCACTGGCACAGCAGAGTTCAGGCCTCTCTGAGAGTTTAACTGCTCAATCAAGTGCCCTACTGAAGAAGAAAGAACTCCTCCTTCACACATGATGTCCAGTGAAGAACTGCACTGTTGGAACCCTTCCAGTCCACATATTATTTCATCTGATGCCTGAAGAAACAGAGCTATCCTTCAAAGTTTTGGGTTCCTGGTCCAGATTTTCCTAATCTTTGGGAATATTCAAATACGAGGTTTAAGTGCATTTCTTCAGCAGATGTCTCTCCAAAAAAACACCTGTCCCTCCATGCTTATCAGTGCAATACAGACACACAAACCAGAGCAGAAGTCTGAGTTGGTGAACCACTGCAGTTCTATCTTGGCAATAAGCTGTTGCCTTTACCTCTCCTAATCCCACTGTGGTCCACCCTAAAGAGCCAGAAATCCTTGCCCTGCCTATCACAGTACACAGAAGCGAAAACACACCTAGAAGTTCAGATAGACCCTCCAGCACATCAGATGGCATGTTAGATTTGTGTTAAATGCCACAAATTAGAAAAATGTATCCTCCTGCTTTGGAGCTACTAGTCAGATCCTTCCAAAGCTTGGAGGAGACGTTGGAGGGATATACTAGACTGCTTCCTTGTACTCATCCCTATCGCAGAGGTAATCTTCCACAACCATCTTATCTATACCTATTTATGGCTCCATTCTCTCAGTACTTACTCAGTAATGGGTAAATTTGAGTGTATGGTGGAAGCTACAGTCTGATCAGGAAACTCAGCTGACAAAGGACTATTTAAGTCACACGGGATCCTTATAAATCCCTTCCAATATCAACCATAGTAGTGTTTCTCAGTCAGGCTTTTCGTGCTTTTTTGCATCTGTTTGTTGCTAATAACCAACGTTTTATAAAGGAATTTCGATGAAAAAATGTTTTCTGTTCCTTAATTTCACATAAGAAAAGGAATACAATCTTTTATTTCAACTAATGAGTTATTTACATGGGCAAAGATGATTTTAGCTGACCTGTAGGATGTACAATCTGCAATAATCTTTACCCCTGACACTTAGGTAACTGCCTATGGGGCAAGTATTAGCACGCATGCAGAAATAGTAACCACTCCCTTCACTTTTTGTAATCATTACAAAATAGTGTTAGTCAGAAAAAAACCCAGTCATTTTCCCAAGAGGAAAAAACCAAATTCAGTGACCTCAGAGATCCCTGCTAGTTCTGTTAATGTCATTCCTGTGCTTCAGACGAAAAGTGATGAGGAAAACAATTAAGAAGTGAAACTTAGATATACAATTGTCATTTTTTGGCCTTTAAAAACCTCATATTTCAGATATTCAGAAAAGGGATCATATTACAAACTAATTCTCTCAAGTTATAATTAATATTCAGAATGGAACATCTGACTACCATAATTTTCAGTAGATTATAGCTTCTTTGTAATAGGAACCATGTATGCTGAAAAACCACAAGGATTGCTATGTCACTCAACTATTGTAGTGATACTATAAATAACCAAAGCAGCAACAACAAGAAATTATTTAAAAATTATCCTACTTAGTGCTAGAAATAAATTACCCCTTCACAGAGCATGCATGATAGAAGAAATCAGATATGAAATAGTTTTGATAACAGAGGACCTAACAACATCAGGTCAGAAAATTTACTTTTGTCTTGGGACAGAATTTCTTAAGGAGATTCTGATCACCTTTATTGTCTAAAAAGATAGGCAATAAAGATTTCATTTTGTGAAATGAAAGGATATTTTGGGCTTCCATTTGCTTACCCCAAGAGACAGCCCCATCACAGGAGCACCCTGTATTTTGCTGTTACAAGTTTGCTCAATACTTTGTCTTCAAGGACCTGGCTGAAGAACTCAGCGTGTCCGTGCACTGCAGGGGGTACAGACCATCATCGTCCACAGTTATCCACATCAAGGCCACCAACCTTGCAATACAACTAAGAGAAAAGCATCTTGTGATTCTAGGAGATAAATGTGGACTACCATAAGCACTAATATTGCTGATACCTTTTCGTGTAAGAACAGCCTGACTCTGTAGATCTGTAAGCTGTTAACTTAGTCAACAGCAGAGGATGGAAAGTGGTATTTGGCTGATGAACTTTCTAGCAACGGGGCTTACTGGCTGAAAGGGTTCAGCAAGTCAGAAAACAGCATTAAAACCTCAGAAGCAAAAAGTGTCAGGGATGGCTGAGGGTTTCCATCTTCCTTTTAATCCTTTCACCTTCTCAGTCACATGGCTAGTAAAGCACCATCCATCCTAAAAATAAAACTTACTTTTTAATGTAATAATTTGTCTCCTGGTGATGGCATTTAAAAGAAAAAACACAACTAAAATATTACAAAGACATCACAGTTCATAATGCCAGACTGAGTAATCCCAGCCTTGGATATGCAGCGGGCTTAATATGCAGGAAGTAATATGAAGGCTGTACATAGTCTCTCCTTGTAAGATAGCTGCATCTGCCCACGATACCAAAACAGCTTTTCTAACACAAGGATTGCTGGACTCACTCCCCAGAAGAGGAAGTTTTTGGTATCTTAAAGGACAGCAGAGAGCTCTGACTCTCTCACCATTCTCAGGCTATTTCTTTCTTTTAAGCTGCTGTGTGGCACTGTCTACTGTGTGCTGCTGCTCTCAGAGTCTGGGGATCAGTGCCAGGGCCCCATCACTTCAACAGAGTGGCTGTAGCATCATGGCACAAAAGAGCACACACTATCCTTGCCCTCCAGTAAATCTCAAGTTTGTGCTATCTTATTAATATTTCTAGGCTGAACCAAATGTTCTCACTGATGCAGCTGGAAGCTCACAACACCATCCACATGAGTTTGCCAGTAGTTGTTCTTATAGTTGCACCTATTTCCACATGCCCAACACACTGGAGAAGGCAGAATTAATGCATCAGTGCAGGACTGCAAGGCTGGGCTGAGTTAGATGCAAAGTACCTACTGAAGCCTGTACGGTCTGAAGGCCCACACATTCGAGACTTCTATGTGAGAACCTGGTGCAACAAGAAGAGAACTCCTGCCATAAAGGTGGCAGGAGCCGCTGTCATTGTGTGAGCGGAGGAACCTTGGTTTGGCCCTGGAACTTACAATGAGTGCTTGTTTTCCAGCAGGTAAAGCCAAGCTGCCTTCACTTTCTGCATGATGAGAGTTTTCAAAGAGCACCTGAATAATTCAGGGAGGCTTTGATCTGAGTGCAGACGGACACAGGCATAAACTGTTTCCAGAGCCAGCTGGGAAGCAGTATTCCTGGCACTTCTCACCTCCTGCCACTTCTCCTTGACATCCGATCCTAGGCCAGCAGCTCTCCCAGCTCCCAGAGTGGCAGCTCAGTGACATGTTTGGTGTCAGTGGAGACCCCACAGTCTCTCATAGTGTGCTACTCATTTACCACTTGAGACAAGCATGGTGGGGCATGAGAGTGCATGCTGCTCCACAGGTCTCCTTTCAAGGATGGATGAGATTGCCCTTGGGGAGAAAAGGTCAATATGTCCACATCTCTGCTTGGCTGAAATTGCCTCTGATCCAGAGGCAAAGGTCTCTGCAAGGGATTTTTGGGGTCTGTTTTTGGGTTGGGACAAATTTGGGTAGACCTTTTGTGTGCAGCCATGAGAGAAGCTTTTACTAAATCTCTGGGGTCTCCCTGTTACTCCCTTCCTTTTTCAGGTAATTCTGCATCTTGAGCAAGGCTGTACTCAGCCTGCCAGGGTCCACCCTGACCTGCACCGGATCATCTGTGATATATATCAGTCCAACTAGGAAAAGAATCTAGTCCTTTAAAGCTAAATGGCATATGCCCTACATAGTGCATTTACAGTTTCTGGTGTAATAGTGACTTGATGCTACAGCAATGACTTTATTTTAAGTACAGGGAAAACACAGGTTGAAAATAATTTCATTCATGTTGACTTTAACAGAACAGTTCTGGATTTACACTTGGCAATCCATAAGGAAAGTAGGACTCAGACAGCCTGTGAGCAGATGCATTCAGCAAGATGGAGGATTTTTTTATCTGGTTTTGCTCGGGTTTTTTACAGTCACTTTCCAATAATCACTCTTTAAAGGATGCATTTTGTCTTTCTCTCTCTCTAAACTATAAAATAATACATGAGCCATGGAAGTTTTCTGATTTCAATATATCTCCCTATGTTGCTTTGTGGGCCTGGACCTTCACTGTGCTGAGGAGTCAGTCTGCAGTTCTACCTTCCACTGAACTGTGTGCATATTCTGACCCAAAAGATGAGAATGAACCAAAAAAAAGCATAAGTTAATATAACTAGAGAGTCCCTATGCAGTTCTTGTCTCATCTAAAAGCACGGCTCTGTCATACAAACAAGACACAATACAATTCTTCTCATTTACAGTAACTGCCTTTCTAGCAGCTTTCTAAGGACATCTTTGAATGGATCCCACCACCTCAGTTTCTCAGTTCTGCACAGGCATTGCTCACTTTGGCCCCAGACTAATGCAGGACTTCCCAAGAACTCAGAACCTTGCCCATTTTACAGCTGGGGAGCTGAGGCATAGGAATTAATTACTGTGTGCATGGTCACACTGCAACTCATAGCTCAGCAGAGAATCGAAGTAATGTCATTTAGATGCCACTTAATGTCACTTATTATTTGATGCGGTAGACTGTTCTTCCCACAGCTGATCACTCTTTTGTATGTAAATCAGCCACTAGAGCTGGAGGAAAGGCACTGTAAACTTGGATATTGAGAGAGGAAAAGAAGCCGCTGAAAAATATGTAAGCAGAGAAGAAACTATCTGGCAGGTTTTGCAAAGGGCAAAATTATGCTGCGATTAGCAGCTGAATGAGCAGAAGTATGGAAACTTTCTTTCATAATGTTGATGGCTCTCCTCACTATAATTTTCTATCACCTTTCAGCCAAGCACTGATATGTATCTGTGAGTCCAGAAATGGGCTCTTTGTCCCAAAATGAACTGAATCTCCTTCAGGACAAGGACTGTATTTTGTTGTGTGCTGTGCATTGCTTGTGCAGTGGCACTTTGGTCCTTGCTTTTTCAGGAATACCAGGAGTGATAACTTGGTGGACAGGCTGGATACATCCAGTCCTGCAGTTCCCAAGCCTCTTTTCTGCTTTTGGATTTACCCAACATGGAATGACCAGTTTCATGGCACAAGGACAAGAATTAGACTCCACGACATGAGAAGAGAGGAAAGGTTATGTAGGAGTTAAGGGATGAAATGAAAGAAGATAAACGGTCCTGGAGTGCAAAGGTGCTGGCAAGCAATATTATCTGAATGTGCTGTCCCAGTTAAGCCCATAGGTCTATTTAAAGGAATACTGTTACATACACAGTGTTTGCACACTCAGGCCATGATTAAACAGCAATGACATGTAGCAGCCTATGAAGGAAAGCAGCGGGTGCTAAAATGCTTAGCTGTTTTTCTTTTGAGAAATCAAGTGTGCTTCAAAGATAACAGGCCATGAAGATTAAGCTGCTACCGCACCAAAGGAGAAAAGCAGATGGAGCAACCAGCACCGCCACAGACGAGTACACAGAGATGTTTAAAGGCTGAAGATTTTATCAGCCCCTGCTCAAGGAGGAGTGTAGGTTTCAGCTGTGGAAGGTGAAGAGAGGTAAAGAGGAAAGGAAGGGGAGGAGCATTAAGTAGAAGGATTTCATTAATTAAAAGAGATTAATTAGCACCATAAAAGCAGGCACCATGGATTACAGAACTGTCAGCAAAGAGCAGTGACAGCTGCAGCAGAGCTGGCCAGCCACTCCCATCCCCAGCCACTGGCCACCTCCCCACCTAAAGCCTTTGGGGCAGTGCAGCCAGCCAGCTCAGAAATCAGAGTGCTCCCAAAATGAGGCATCTTGGAGGATGGATCTCAACCGGACAGTGGAATGAGCTGGTGCTGGGTTTTTGTACTTTCCATGTCACCTTGAGCAAATCACTGATCTTGCTATGCTCCAGTTCCTGAAATAGGGAGATAATTCTTCTGAACTGCCAATTTAAATTGTAAGACCTTTGGGGCAGAGAATAGAGCACAGCTATTATATTTATAAGGGATCAGTAAGCATTAAAGAAGTGCTGCAGTAAAGAGCTAGTTAGCTGGTAACCAGAGTCCAGATGCACAAAGCTAAAGTTAAAAAATGCTCATGCACTCCCCCTCCAGCCCACAATGTACCTTTCATATCAATAAAGTATTTCGTAGTTTAGCCATGCCAGAGGTATTTTTAACTAAAAATCTGGAAGCAAATATTACCAGCTTATTTTCTGACAAATGTTTATACTTCTATTGAAAACATTTGCACTTCAACATTTTCTTCTATTTGTAAAACACCAGAATATATAAAGGCTCTAAAATTCATACCATCTTAATTTTGCCAAAGTGAAATGTTTACATTGCTATTAGTTTGACTACATTCTGTTTAGTCAAACTTCTCAAACTATTCTAGATCACATAATACTTTCAATGTATTAAAATTCCTAGGAAACTCTGTATTTACAACTGTGTTTATAACTACCTCCAGCATGTTCCACTGCAGCACCACAAGTAACATATACTGTTCACATGTGAAGCACTTCAGTATTTGCTATTCAGCATCTATTAACCCTGTAAAAACATATTTATTTAGAAGCCAAATAAAGTTTGCTAGTTCAATTCTGCATATGCACAGCACTGGAAGATCTGATCTCCACTAAAGGTCCCATTTGTTCCTTAAAACCACAGCGTGTTCTTCTGTGTATGTCAGGCTGGAAATCTTGGGGGAGGGTGCTCTGGAGGGACTCATGCTCTCAGCTTTCTAACCCTCAAAGACACAAAAGAGTCCTTGCAGAAATTTCTTACCTTCCCAATTGCTTTAGTTTCTACCTATACAAACTCGAGATACTACCTAATCCAACTTCACAATATGTTGTAGGGCAAATATATTTGTCTCTACCTGTGGGGAAGGCAGAAGCTTGGGAGGACAAAACAACTGAAACAGTTGGTATCTCCTAGTAGAGAAACAAACCCAGTTCCTCTTCAAAAACCTCAACATCACAGGTAGACTTTGAGAATCTTCAGAGACAGAAAACAAAACCCCAGTAATAAGCTGGGTTTCTTTCCTGTGCTCTCAGCTGCCACTGCAAGTCACACCCATCATCTGAACTTCAGCATGGGGCATAGGAAATGTGAAAATTGCAGGTCCATTGCTGTTCACCCTACTGTTTGGATTGTAACTTGTGAGGGACCTGTTCTTGGCTCCAAACAGAAAATGAAGAACTATGAGATGAACCTGTAGATTTACTATGTGACATTGATATTTTTCCTTTCTCCCGGTTTCCCCAATAGTAAAGAGGAGAGGAAGGGAGGTAAAAGACCTACCCTCTTGGAACCATTGGAAGGACACAGTTCACCCTCATCCCAGGCACAGAGTGTCTGCCAAAAAGATGCATCATGACCTGGTTCTGACCCGAACTCTCTGCTATCCATCCACGAGAACCCCCTGCTCCTTTAACGTGCTGAAGCCAGTGGTCCTGTGAGACTCTTTACTTGCCTGCTATGCTCACAGCTGCCATCTCAGCACAGAGAGTCAGGCTCTGGGTTGCTCCAGTCTATTTTATCACAATTTACTTGGTAACAGGTTACAAATGTGGCATCTGATGAAAATAATGAGCCTTGATGTCACTTAGTGCACGAGGCTCCCTGCGTGTGTGCAGGGAATAGCAAACAACAGCCAGCCTGGGCTCCTCACAGGTGCCAGCACAATTGGTCCCATGGCAGCATCCTCCCACTGTGCTCTGCCTCAGAGAGCCTCACCCACCAGCCACATCCAGGCACCACAGGCACCATCAAAAACTCACTGCAGCACTAACGTCAAAGCCAAGGCAACCCACAGCAGGACCACTCTCTACTGTGACAGGTCAATACCCTTTGGGAATTCACCCAGTGGCCAGCAGGCCAGATGTCTAGGACCCTAGTTATGCCCCCAGATGCATCTATGTCCCACGTGCTGAGGCACAGGTCAGTCAAGGGCAGGGACCAGCCCACTGTGAAGAAATGGTCCCTCTTTTCATCTTAGCGCTGTTGGTATGGAGGGAAAAATTTTCACTGAAAAAATCCCACTGAAGAGGAGGATTGCCCAGCTCTTAAGTGACAAACTACCCCTGGTCTTAGGGACTGGTCAAACCAAGCCGTAGCAAAGGCTTGCTACCTGGCTCTTACCCAAGTCCCTTTGCTCTTCTGAGTCTTGTTTTTTTCTGCTGCTGAATGGTGACAAAAGCACTCCTATACTCCATGGGATGGCCTTGAGGGTAAATCTGATAAAGACAGCCTGGGGCTATAGACAAAGATAAAGGCCCTTGCAGCTGCTGGGGAAGGGTACAAGCAGCTGTGATACAGAGCAGAGAGAAGTGTCAGAGAAGATGGGATAACCATGGAAAAGATAATTAAATAAATGCTAAAGCAAATATAGGAATGGAAAGTAAAAAATGAATAGGGAAGGGCTGTGGAACAGAGCCATGACACAGCACTTAATTCATACTCCCAAGTTTTGGCACCTTTTTTTTTTTATAGATTGTGTTACACCAAGATGCAGGAGGCTCTTGCAATACCAATGCTGGACTAAGGGGCAAGAGGTGACAGTTGCAGTTCTCATTTAGCTCCTCTCTGTGGGTTCAAAATCCAATACTTGATTTCCTATTTGTGAGGATACAGTCTTCCCAAATTCCAGATCATTTGGATTAAAAAGCTGAATTATTATCTGCTTGCCTTTTTTTTTGTTTCCAAACAAAACACAAAACCTGTCATGCCAAGGGCTCTGATCTCATGAGAGCCTTTCATTGCTACTGTAACAAACACTAACCCCACTCCTTTCATTAAAATCTCATCCTCTTCCCCAAAGCTTCAACAGTGCTCATAGTCAGGTCACTAAACATAGCCCATGTGTAAAGGGAAATGGCAGCAGAACAAGAGAGAGTGGATAAGGACATGCTTCATACTTGTGTTTGTTGAGCTGGTCACAGTGACACCTAGCATTTTTTCCCTGAGTTGACAGCATAAGGCATACAAGAAATGCAAATCATACGTTTTGGTGTGCATAATCTCACACTGAATCTAACATAAAAGTATCTGAACAGGGAGAAAACGTACTGTATAAAAGGGCTTTTTTTAGCCTAGCAGAGAAAGACTTAACAAGAAGCAATGGCTTGGAAGTTAGAACACAAATTCAGATGAAAAATACAGCCCTCAGTTTTAATTTACTGTGATTAGCTATTTGAGGAAAGTGTCAACTGAAATAGTGAGTTCTTACTCTCTTAATATAATCTGTACAACATGTGCCTCACTCAGGAGGTCAAAGTAGATTATTTCAGGATTCCTTCTATGTGTAAATTCATTCTTTGTGTTACCTACTTGTCCACTGCTGTCAGTCCCTCACAAGTTCCTTGTCATCTTTCCTGATCTTGATCAGCAAACCAACCTTTGTCCCAGCTGCAAATTCCTCTTCCCTTTGTTTATTCCTCTTTGCAGTCTTTGGCAAATATATTAACCAATGCTGGCATTGGTACAGGCAATTCTTTCAGCAATAAGTTCTCACTATACCCTTGCCAGTCTGCTTCCAAATGGATCCTCATATTTGGAGAATTATTTTTTCTACTGCCACTTCAGTGTATGTGAGTCTTCAGGATATGGCAGCCAAGACATTTTCTGTAAATTTCTGTCCAGAGTCTCTTGAGAGTTCCCCATCTGTAAGGAAGTCTGAGCACCCCTGTTTTGCAGATGTAAAAGTATGCCACAAGAGACATGCACCCAGCTGCACGAAGCCTTTAAAGGACTAATGCTCACTGATCTCAGTGCTGAGTTACCCTTATGGATAAGATTGCAAATGACTTTTCGGGGAGAGTGTTCTACTTAAAAATACAGTGTTTTAGCCAAAGTGCTTTGGAAGTACAAAAATGGGCTCCCAACTCCAGAAAGCCTTCGTGCTCACCCACACACAATATTGTACAGGCAATAAACAGATACACCAAAGCCAACATGTGAAGTAGTTACTGTCCTTCACTAGTTCAGTGCCCATTTGTGAAACCCATCGCCATGAGCCACTGGGAGCAGCTCTCCAGATCATATGGATCAGCTTCTGGGACATCGAAAGTCCTGGCCAGGGTGATGGCCTGTACAAGCAACCAGAGCAGAACAGACTCAGGAGCCTGTGTGTCAGCAACCAGGGAGACTGGGATCCAGAGATGGCTACTGGGCAGAATATGTGTGCAACTTGTCCCTACCAACAGCAGAGAGGGTGAAACCCTTCCAGCCCAAACCATTCTATGATACTCTTCAAAACACCTGCATAACCAAGGTCTGCTCAACTCTGTACCCAGAGAACAGCCTTCTCTGTCTCTGTCTCCACATACTAGAATCCCTAACCCCTGGGGCCTGCTGACTGCGACAGAGAGAAAAGCTCTCTGCAGCAGTGTCTGCTCGAATGTTTTTTAATTATCTCTGGAAAGTATGGACTGTGTATCATCATTAACTGGACTAAACACTGACGGTCAGTGAGTCAGGTACCAGTAAACGGTGCAATTAACAGCCAGAGGAGAGAAGTGTATTCAATCTGAAAGCTTTCTTTCTCAATCCATCTCCACTCATCACCCAAAGTGCTGAGCAGCAGACTTTTACTTTCAATTACATTAATCAGGTTAATTCCAAGTTAAAGTCAACATTTTAATCAAGAGGCAGGGAAGTAGAGGGCTGAGGAGAAGAAAGGAGGGAAAAGAAGGGCAAGAGGAAGAAAGAGGAGAGAAGGAAAGAAGAAAGGCTGGAAGATGCGGGGAAGAAAGCAGGACATTACAGTGCCAGGCACCACTGAAAAAATTAACTGTGATAAGTGAGGAATAAGCATTTATGTTGGACCTCTAAATTAAAGGGGATTAGTCTGTACCTCCTGTAACTTTGGGATACTGGGCTTTTGCAGGGAGAAACTGGAATGTATATCAGAGCAGCCTTGGTAATGCTGTATTTTATGGCAAGGACTGTCCATAGAAATATCTCTTTAGAAAAGCCTGTAATGACCCAAGTCACAGACCCTTTCCACTGTGACTTCTGTTTGCCCAGGCATAACTCTCCCACATGCCCTGTAAAGCCTAGGAACCCTACCACGTGCTCCATCACATTGAAGAGAAATTCCACCTGTACCTGCAGCTGAATCAATTGCATTAGCACTGCTGTGGAATCCAGTATTGCAGAGACCAGATACTAATGACTGCAGAAATATGGCATTAAGTGTTTCAAAAAAGCCTGCTCTCATGAGCCCATTGTATGTTCCTGCTAGAGATTTTTTTAACTAAGTGAATGGTTAGAGATGCCCATCTTCCATGGAATTTCAAAAGGACCTGGGAGCCTTATTTCATTTAGCTCCTTTACTGATCACCTCCATGAACAAGATTTGCAAAGGAAGACACAGGAAGGTTCATCTGGGCTGAAGGTCCTCACTCTTCCCAAGGAAAACATCATGTGGGGGGGGTAAGAAGCAGAGATTTGAGAGTTTTGGCCCATCACACCCTTTCTTTCACAGTTACAGCAGTTCACAGTTTACAGAGGAAGTTCAAGGTGCAGCTCATGTTCTGCAGAGCCCTACTGAGTCCTGAGGAGCAGTCTCACTGACTGTGTCGTTTCATGACTATCTCCTGGACAGTGAAGCTACTTGTGCTCGCACTGAATCGCAGAGGGCACACATTTTGGGCCTGAGCAAACCCTAGTAATCCTCGGCTCACACCACAATGCCAGTTTCTTCTCTCAGAGGCTTGAACAAGAAATCAGAGGGAGATTCAGTACATGGAAAAACAAAATCTGGAAAACCCCCACACTTTCTGTAGGAAGGGAGCATATAGTACAACAGATGGACTATCAGGAACACTTCTTCACCTCCTGACTCTAGTACCAACTTCTCCCATGACCTTGGGTGAATCATTCTCCCATCAAAAATTTATCCATGCAATGGGGACAGCAGTATTGCATTGTCTTCCCAAAACTCTTTGATGAAAGAGTTGTAATTTAGCATTATTCTTCATATTATATTTTATTATTAATTACAATTTTTAATCAAAACCCACTCAGGACCATGTCACACCTTTGAGCCATCTGGATAGTATCTTTCACAGCTCCAAAAAATGAAGAATAATCATTTGTTAGGAATGCAAAACAATAAAACAGTGCAAAGGGACTGAGAAGCACACAAGGGAAAGATATATGCAAAGTGAGGAAAAGCTCACAACAGGAAGATGTCTGTATGTGTTTTACCTACTAAAATTCAAGCTTAGGGGTCTTTGAAACACCAGCAGGCATTGTGGTTCTGTTCCCATGCTTGTGAGGTTTGATAGCATAATAAGAACCACGTGCCCCAACTGAGCAAAATGGTACCTGCCTTTGGAAGGGAGTAAGAGACAACGAAACATTGTAATCCGTTCCCGAAAGCCATCAGGAGCAGAGCTCCAGGACTTTCTCCCCAGCGGGAGCTCAGTTCCAGCACTTCTGAATTTAAATTTTAAAAAGTTCCTTGCTGTTTCACTTGAACAAGAAAACAAGTGATGCAAAAATAGAAAGACTGGAGTAAATAAAATAAGAGAGAGCACTTAATTAGTGGGTCTGATCAAGAATGCCCTGCCGTGCTCATTCTTCCTCCCAGCATTCCCCACTCCCCTGCTCTGTGCTCTGCTCAGAGCCACACTGCCGCAGCAGAGGCCCCTGCACTGCCTGTTCCCCTCACCTCTGCTCCAGCTCAGCTCTGCAGCACAGCTGGAGCTCAAACATCCCTCTGTGCCACCTTAACCAGCACTCCTGAACACCAGTCTCCCTAGAAACATCGTATTCTTTTCCCTCCCTCTTGTCACCATCACGGCCAGAAAGCACAACAGGTTTCAGTAGGGGTAGGAAAACAGCTCTTTCTACCTACCCAGGAGTAGGGTTAGGTAGGAATGTGATGACTTAGTGGGTTAGTTTTGGATCCCAATGGAATATGAACTGATAAGGAAAGATGCTGCCAGGCCAATGAAAACAGCAAATACCCTTTGTCTGAAGGCAACGTCCTGAATCTGAGAACCACTGCTAAAATCAGCCAGGGCCACCAAAAGCATGAATTTAGTCACGGGAGAGCTGTAGCTCTGGGCACGTGATTCTGCTCCTGGATGTTCATAACTTCGGCTCAGTCACTCTGCCACACCTACTGTTGGACTAAGTCTCTGCAATGACCTTTCCAAGGCTGCACACCCTTCACGGGGCAACTCTGCTGGCTAGGACTGAAACTGTGTTCAATAGATGGCTGGCAAAACCACACCTGAGGATGTAATAATAATGGCAAAAAATGGAATTATAGCCATAGTTTGTTTCACTTGGATTCCCTAGGAAAGTACACAGCTCAATGAAGCTTTCCTGTTGTGGTTGCAAAACTGGTACATCATCCTGCTATTTCTACATCATTAAAATCTCTGCATGTACATATGGCTTTACCATATGCCTGCAGATAGCCCAGTTCTTGACAGACTGATTCTGTGGGCTACTGAAACTCTACTAAGAACAGGGCACCTTCCTAAATAAAAAATAACCCATATCCTGAGTGCTGAGGAACTCTCATATCCACCTCCATATGGCAGGGCAATCCATCACACTCTATTGCAGGTAAGGAAATCAAAACACAGAACAGAAAAGAGTCATTTTCATAAGACTCAGCTCTGATCTCTTCTTTCTATTCAGCAGTCCTATTCCTCAGCATCCTCAAAACAAGGTTAGGATGCTGTGTTCACTAACCTAATTCACTGCCAACTGTGTTGAATTTCATGTCCCACACTACGGCCTTCCTGGGGCTCAAACCTTCATCTTTAGCCCTGAACATACACCTTGTGACTTACACACCTATCTTACTGTGTGCTTTGAAATTGGATCCACATTGCCATGATGCCTGCTGATTCCTCTCATCCTGAGGCTTTGGGAAGTGATGTGGAGTGGAAAGTAGAATTACTGGTCCTGAACCCATTGGCAGAGCTCCCATTTTAATGCAGTCCAAGAAAAAACTGTAAATCATAGCTCCCAGGGATGGAAAATGTCTCGGAGGTCACATTCTCCTCCTAACACACTGCACTTACCGAGGGCTTCAGAGCCCCCAAAACCCTGCATTCCTCAGTGGTGTGGAAAGTTCTGGGGAGAAGAAAGGGAAGTCTCCCTTTCCATTCCCTTTTCCTTGCCAAGAGGCTCTTGTCAAAGGATGGGATATTGATTCCTCTCCCTCCAGCCTCTCCAGCAGCACAAGGCCTTGGCCGGATGGAGTCGGACTCAATCATAATTGCATTTGCATAATACATTTTACCTTTCTCTCCTCTGCTGTAGTTTTCTGAACTTGCCAAGTTGCAAGCTGACCCTGCGAGCCAAGGCGTGATTAACTGAGAAATTCACAGCAGCGCCACTTTAATCAAAGGGGACAGAGGTTACAACAGCTCAATATTAGCGATAACCAGCCTTTGATCCACAGAGCTAGGCCAAGCCTGGCAGGCAAGCTGTGAGGAAATGCACCGTCAGGGCTTTTGTGGGGAAATAATACCTTATTAACCCCTTCATTTAACCTGCTGTGGGTGAGCAGAGAGAACCACCAGAAAAAAAACTCTCTTTCAGAGTCTTAATTACAGTCCACAAAGCTGCTCCTTCTTAAAACTATACCTAAAGGTGTTAAATTCCAGCAAAGAACCATTCCCATCTCACAAGACCTATAGACTGACTTGTAAGGGCGATGACAGTTTCTAAATGCTCATGCTTCTACTCTAGACTGACCACTGCTATCAAGCCCAGAGATGGACTGACAGAGAGGCAGCCCAGACTACTGGCTTTTAGCCATTCCCTACAGGTCCACACACACAGGCTGTGTTCCCAAGTCCACTCCCCACTGCTGTGAAGCCCTCACTCGACCCTCTGTGCCTTTCCTTCGCTTCTGCTCATCTTCCCTTTTTTGCCTGAGGAAAAACCATTTCTTAACATGCAGCTCCTATAGCATCTAAAATAATATAGCTATTAGGATCAAAACTTAACATGGCCTTCAACAAATAATTAGAGATCATTTTCATGATCAGGCTGCCCTAAAGATAATATGAAATCTAAACAATGGGAGAAGTACCATTTGATAAGAAATTTGTTAAATTCAATCTGTAGACCTGAAACAGAAAACAGGTTCAGTATCCCAGCAGAGAACAGAGTCCCAGTTATGGTATCTGTAGAGACACTGAAAATTCTCATTTTTTAAAAAAACTTCCAATTTTGAAATTAGTTTAGTGTGGGACTGGAAATAATCCACACAAAAAGAAATTTCTCATAGAATAAATTTCCTGGCAGAAACAAATTTGAGTCAATCAAAATGTTTTATTCTAATAAAATACAGTATTTAAAAAAAAATGTTCTCATTTAAAATCCCTCTGAATATTAAATAATCAAACATTTTTTTGTTTAAAATAACAGAAGTTATTTCAAAGTGAAAAACACCTTTTGCTTTCAAAGGAGTGAAATGGAAAGTGACAATCCTACCTAGAGGCTTCTGTCAAAAACTTCTGTGATACAAAATCTCAGTGAAACTGACATTTCAGACAGAATTTTCTGTTTAGTTAAACAGAAATGGTTTTAGTTAAACAATCTTCTCTGGTAGAAAACAATCCCCTAAAACCAATCCATTCCCCCGATTATCTTTTTTTGAGAGGATGCAACTAAAAGGAAATTCCATCTTCCTAAAATGCTTTTTATTCACCTACTCTTGCTTGCACAGAGAACCAGGGTGAAGCCTCACCTTTGTACAGACCAAAAGGACACAAAGTTTTCCAATCAAGACCTTGGTCCAACATTCTTTAAGTGAGGGAACAGCCCTCACCAAGTGGGGAATCCAAGTACTCTGCCACTGAAAATCAGGCTTTTCAGTACAGTCACATTATTATTTTGGGTCATGATTTAAAAAAAAATAAATTACTTGGGCTAGTTTTTGAAGGATTGTCTTTAGACACCTCCAGGAGTCCTCGTTTTTGAAAAGCAAGAACCACACATCTTTGCCAGATGATTATTGTGGCTACAGACAGCTGCAGGCAATTGTTTAACAGATGACCAAAACCCAGCAGGCCCTCTGCAAAGGCACACCTTAGCTGGAGGAAGTCAACTCTCATCTTGTGGATCACGGTTCTACAGGTCTCAGCTCCTCTTCTACCACTTTCTCCTCATCACTTCTTCATGGACCATCCTCTGCTATTCCCAACATTTCTATTTAGCTATTTCTATTTATTCTTTCTCTTCAACACGTCGGCTTTGTGTCTTAGTCACCTCTACATTAAATATCTCTAAGAACGTGGAAGGAAGCAGCAACAAATCTCGTTCTGACAGAAGGAAAAGCACTTCAGCAAAGGCATCCTATATACCAAAAGCCTGCACTGCAATTTCCAGCCTCTCTGTACCTTCCTCCCTGTACCTTGGCAAAACAGACATCAGCTACCTATAACATGAACCAACCCTCTCACCTGGCAAGTGAGGGATACACCCTCTGGCAGAGCACAACAGACATCACACCAAGCCCACTCAGCACATTGAACTCTGCTTGCTTATATGCTAGCAGGAGGCTTTGGCCGCTTCCCCTCCCCCCTTCTTCTCACCCCCCTGCACATCCATTCATTAATTGATCCCTGATCATCTCACAAATATATTTCCCTCCTTCCCCAGGGCAGGTCCACCCGCTTTTCCCTGTTCTCTGCCATTAAGATGGGTCTCACATCACCATGCACAGCGGCACACGCACAGCTCCCAACACCTCAGGGCAGGCACATCATTTCCAATTGTGAGCAAATGCTGTTGGTTTTCATTAATCTGCAGACACTATATTTGCCAATTTCTCCAACTTTTCTTTCTCACTCTCTTTTTCTGCTCCAAGGCAGGTGAGTGCATCAATTTTCTTCTCATCTGTGGCAGTTAAATTAAATGGAATCGGCCTGATTGCTGGAAATCAAAGACAAGGCTGATAAAGCAATTAAATCCCTCTAATTCCTCCCCTTGAAAAGGTGCAGCTTGGATCAGAAGCTAATTAACTTCATAATGAAAATCCTTCTTCACCTTTTTAGGCTTTCTTTCCTTCTTGTTTTTGGTAGAGGTGGTAGGTTGCCTGTAGAAGGGGGATGTTATAGTGATGAGCATGGATTCCTTGAACATGGCAGACAACTGGGTGTATGCATCACATCAGAGTCTCTCCAAGGGCTTAATGTGAGCCAATTCTGCTATATAGGACAGAATGTGTTGTGGTGTTTGCTCTGCAGTTACACAAAAACACTCGGGACAACCTTCCTGTCACTAGCTTTCAGGTTTACCCTGTGCCCAGCCCATGAAGACTATCAAAGCCAAATCCATTTGTAACAGCTTCAGCTACAGCAATTGCAAGTTTTATCTCTGGGATTCATTGAATTTCCATATGACAAACAGAACAGCAGCTTTACATTAGACACTTCATTCATCTTAATTTTTACAGTCATAGAAAATAGGCAGGTGTAGATCTTTAGAAACATGAACTCTAACCCCTTACTCCACTTCTGCTTAGCATTTGGTTGTTTGCTCTTTCCCACTTCCCTTCTGTTGGGAGTTGGAAGGCTTACTCAGATCTTAATACGTATCTTTCAATTCTCTCACTCTTTCAAGTAAGAGACATGTCAGCCCATGCTATGCTATGTTCTGTTTTTCTCTGAGAATGCTCCTGTTGGTACCAAAGTACTCCACATCATTCTACATCCAGTCACAATCCAGTGTGCAAGTGGGATCATACTCCCCTTGCTCCAGTCATGAAGCTCATACCAGTGATGTATTTCAATTTGCGTCTCTCAAACAAAGGGGGACTGTTGCATCTACTCTGGCATGCTGATTTCCTAGGCACAGCCTGGTCCTTCACCAAGCCTTAGTACCTTTAATTTGTCAATGTGGGAGTCAGTAACTTCAGTGAAAAATTAAGTGGGCCCATCTATCTTATTCAGTATTCAGCACACTTTAGGTATATAGAAAAATACTACAAATACTACAAATGTGTAAGGGGAGGACAACTGGCTTCCTCAGTTCATGACGTATATCAGTACACACTGGCATCTAACTTCCCACCAGGCAAACCTGTATCAGTGTTTCTACTTTCCAGACGTATTCCTGCTATTGAAAAATCTGTGCTTCAGGTTAAATTTACAACCCCTTTTGTCGTAAAATCAGCTTCAATTTTCCAGGTTAAATAACTCTTTACAACTCTCACTAATTTTTGCCAAACACAAAATTAACATATTCTGTATACTGTCATTCACCAAAATTTTGCCAAATATAAAGAGAAGTATATTCTATTAATATTAATGGCAATATCATATCACCCCTGGGAAAAGCTAATTTTGCTGTTACGTTTCTCTTTTGTTCAGGACTGAAGAGAGAATTTTGCTTCCTAAAAATAATTAACTGACCTGTCACCTGTCCCTGATGAAACTTGCTATGGGTTTTTTAATTACCACAAATGTTCTGATCAATGCTGCTATACCATATGCAGAGAGCAGTACTCTTAAAATAGTGTAAAGTGCCCAGCAAAGCCTTGAGACGACCTTTTGTCTATACTAAAAAGAGTCTTCCTTTGGCATTGTAATTGGGAGCAGCTGACAGAAATGCTTTAGAGCATAGAGCTTAGACTAGTACTGTTTTTTACCTAGTCTGGTATTTGCTAGGACCTCATGACATTGTATAAAGAAATATTCTGTGCACCCCTTGTTGAGTCCCCAGAACTCTACTCTCTGGAGGAAACATTTCTGAATGGACTCAAGCTAAATCCCAGTGTACTTCTGTCCCATTCTGCTTGGTTTGCAAGCTCTAACCAGATCACATCCCAAGGTGGGGTGGCCTCAAGCTGTTGGCATCCCTGTGTTATCCTCTCTTTGACAAATGGTTTATTTTTGCTGCAGCAGTAAATCTTACAGCCGTTGTTTACTCCTCTGTCTACACACTCGCCAGCAGGAATGTGCGCAGCTCCGCAAACCCCAAGCCCTTGGCTAACAAATGGTTGTGCACTGCATTAGTGCTCACTCTCTACCGTGGAAATCCCGGCTCACAGGCATTAAAGATATGCAGAGAAGCCTCCAACCCTATGCCAAACAAATGGGTACAGAAACTTGGGTTCACAAAGCCCAACTCATCAAGGAGAGCAGCAGTTGCTGCCTATTGTCCAGGCAAGAGAGCAAACCTTTTCAGCTGGATCCATGTTAGACCCCATGCTTTACTGACAGCCAGGATATTGCTTTTAAGATCCTAGAGATTCGCTGTTACCTAAGGGAAATCCATTGCATGTTTAAGGACATATTGCATGTTTAAGGACATATGGCATGTTTGTTATCAGAAATGTTAATACTGCTAAAGAGTGAATAGTTCGTGATTGCCAGTACCACTTTACTCCCGGGATCTCTACTAGCAATACCAGCCCTCTGGCATCTCCGTAAGCTAACCCACTATCAGTTGCCATTCCTGCGAGGGAAGGAGGCATAAACCCATAATAATTTGTCAAGGTCACAGAGGAAACTAGTTGCAAAGTAAGGATTCAGGTGTCTTCATTCTAACCGTTTGTGCTAACGAGAAGATGAAACAGTTACACATTCAGTCTGCCACGAGTTAAATAGGGTATGGAAGACATAGAGCAACCTTAAATAGTTGTTCTGTAGTAAGGCTGCTGAAAGGGGAGAATAATAGATCCATCTACAGGCACATGCGTGCATCTCTATCTGATGCACAGTTTATCTTGTTCTACATGTGATCTTGCAACCATTTTCTCTAGAAAATCTACTACTGACTTTGACAGTAGAGGACCAGATCTTCTGTTTATCATTGGAAAAAACATATGGTATGCTTTAGAAAGAGCTACATGTCATCAAGTGTATACTGAATGTTTATTTCCCTCTTCTTGTAATTTTTTCCTTCCTTATTAACAAGGCATCCTTTAGGTTCATCTAAAACTCCAGGGTTCCTTTTTGGGCCATTCTGTTCCAAGCAGCACAGAACAAACAGACACTGTCAATCACCTGCCTGTGAACTGCAGGAATGTGTCACACCAAGGGGAAACGTGCAACATAATGAGACCTTTGCACACCCTTCAATACTGGTAAGCAAGAGACTTATGAAAGCATGCTCACTGTAATACACATACACAGCTGAGAGGCACAAGTACACACAACCATTGGCTGCATAAAGGCAGGCACAGCAGAAACATACTTAAAACCCAACACGTCAAACACACAGAAACAAGACATGAACACACAGATGGATACACACAAGTAAACAGGAACACGCAAACTGAACCCTCATGAGCACATAGACTCTCACAGCATGGGACACAAGCAGAAATGAAAGTGCCTGCGTTCACACACACATACACAACCGGAGCCATGCCTGGAGACTGCCCCACACACAGACTGAGGAAGTCTCAATGCGGCACAGAAAGAAATTTACAGCTACTTCCACTATCTAGCAATAAAGGGCTTTTTCATCTTTCCTTTCTCCACTGTAGGGAGCAGTACATGGACTACAGTGCATGTACATGGACTACAGTGCAGGGTCCAGGACTACGGTGAAGGAAGAAGAGTGACATCATTCAGCTTGGGCAGCCTCAGCCAGGGCACGGAGCACTGAGGGCATCATAGCCTAGGTTAGGCGTTAGGGAACATGCCTGGGATGACTGAGCAGGAGAAGGTTTGTATTTCAATAAACCAGGGGCTGTAAAGTCTCTGAACTGAACAGCTTAAAGCCTTGTTAAAAGCAATGGTGCAGCATTCTAACCGGAGGGGCCGTGTTGTCATACAAATGAGATGAGTTTATTTTCTGAGCTGTACCATTTGTTCTGACAGGCAGGGCGGCTGTAAAAGCTGGCGAGGGCACAGCAGGGGGCCCGGCTCTGCGCACAGCGAGAGACTGAGGAGAGGAGAGGCAGAGCTGCACCAGAGTTTGGACCCAGACCAAGTCCCTGCCTCTACCTTCTGTAAGCAACAGCCCTGCAAAGAAAGAGACTGAGAGATGAACCAGCCGGCCGTAATACTGTGGAACAAATGTATTCTAATGAGAGGTGCCTGGCAGCCCCAGGGGCACTCTACACGTGCCCATCTCCTCCTGCCCTCACCATCTCCTGCCTGGCTGCTCCACGATGCCCAGATCTGGTTTCCAACAGCCAAGGATGCTGCATGGGACGCTGGGGCACACAGCAGGGAGCACACCCAACTCAAGTGCTCTCCTGTGTTGCTTCAGGCCAAGTTGCTGTGAAATGTTTACTAAGATGCCACCTGTGTCTCCTTGCTGGAATGAGACAGGAAAATCTCCTGGATGCTGCCAATGTCATCTGGGCTGTTGGTGATCCTGTGGTGCGTTTCCTGCTTCCAGTGACTGTCTATCTGAGAGTGTGTTGGAAGGCCCTGTCTCTTGCAGGGACAAGAAAAAGCTTTGCAAAGAGCAATGATAACTTTATCCCTGCTTCTCTAGTAGAGAAAATAAACTGCTTTAGCAAGGTGGCTAGTTTGAAATCTGACAATGAGCCAGAAAGTCAGGTGTCTCCTACTAAAATACTAGATAACACAGACTGCTTACTCTGGGAATACATCAACCTGGCAGCAATGGGGCTAGTGCAGGGTATACCACAGAAACTGCCAACAGAGACCTGGAAAACACAGGCATGAGCATTCCAGAGTGGTAGTTATAGCTCAGAAAGCCACAGCAAGCATAGGGATTGCAGTTTCACTTGCAGGATACTATTTGTATTGAGACTTTTGACATTAAACAGAGACTTTTCATCACTTCCCCTCTGCCCAGCTTGCCAAATTTCTAGAGCAAAGCTTTTCCTTGCAATGGCAACAGGATGCCATTTTCTTTTGGCTGCTGGGGCACCATGACAACCAAACTGCTGCCACTTTCTCCCAGTCATCAACGAGAGATACACAAAAAGACAGGGAATCCAGTCATCATAGAATTTTTTTAGTCAAAGCAACAGTTTGCTGTTTAAGAACAGAAAATATAGTCCCTCTCAGATCTGGAAAGCAACAGTGCTCTGCAAGTCTCACTGTCTAATCCACAGCTTAGTCTGTCCTCTATGGCTGTTAGTAAAAATGTTTACTTTTTTGTCATGTGTACAGGTCAAAAACTACGCTCAGCTTTCAGCTCTTTATTTCTTGCACTTCTCCAGTCAGGGTACAGAAATTGGGAACTTTTGTTCACTGGTATTAGTGGGCAATGATAAGAAGCAGAAGATTACCTATCCCATCACTGGTTCCAAGAGATACTTGGCCACCCACAGTAAGAAGCAGACAACAGGAGATCAGGGATATTTCCCCTTTAATGTACAATATTTTCTCTGAACTGTTTTAAATGGGTGAGAAGCCTCTCAAGGACAGAAATTTTAAGTTCTGGCTGCAAAAAACGATCCAAATCTTTTCTAGATGCCATATAACAAGAGCAAAGAGACTTCACTAAAGTTGGTACTATGAGGATAACCCATGTGTTAGAAGTGGTGGGGTAGGGATAACGGCCTGGAGAATAACCATGAGATGGAAGCATCTCATCCAAACAACTCTACATCTGTAGTCAGACTGGGAATACCCATGAAGCCGAATGAAGGCAGGCATACCCTTTTGGTTCCTGAGGGATTCTCATACTAAACTTTCAGAATCCACTTTTACTATCACATTAAATAGCTACAAATAAGCTTTCTTACTTTGACCCTTTTAACTAACCCCTTACCATCTAAAATGTGAATTAGAGTAAGCAAAATAAATGTAAGAATGGCTTCTTGTTCCTATTTGTTTCATTTCCCATATGTCTTCTGCAGTGCAAAAATATGTCGATGTGGCACTTAGGGACATGGTCTAGTAGTGGACTTGGCAGATAACAGTTGGACTGAATGATCTTGGAAATCTTTTCCAACCTGAACAATTTTATGATTCTACAGAGCAGACTTCCCAGTCCTGTTACTAATGAGGAGTTAATACAGCTCTGGCTCTATGTTCTTTGTGTGGTGATAGTAGCATAATCCTGATCAGCAGTTTGGATCAGGTCTACTTGATGAGAGAATAAGTGAACTGACCATTCTGGTTGCACTCAGTTGAGTTCAAAGGAGGGGAAGTTTTTGGATCATTTCCCCTTTATCAGTCCCTGGCTGCTCCACCTCCTCTTCTCAGTGTGCCAACACAACTTATTCCAAGGCTTGTTGGGGTGGGGGATAGAAAGGGAGAACAAGGCAGACAGCCAGAGGATGGGCTCAGTCCTAAGGTGTCAGAGTATGACAGCCCTGTTTGGCCAATGCCCTAGAAAATGAATTCAAGGTGTTCAGGGCTAACAGCACCCAGTTCAGCTCTGGTACAGTGGGGACATAAGATGCACTCATCTCCTGGATACACATGCAGACAGTACCTGCAATTCCTGCCCAGTGCAGGCCAAAGGTGATATGTACTTCAGACCCCAAATCTGTGGCTGTGCTGGGACAGAACTAGAGCTCATAGTTAATATTTTACATATCTCTTCCACTACCATATGACTCTTAACTGCCCTGTTGCCATTGAACACCTGCAACATCAAGCGGGAGAGCAGCTTATTCCAGGAGCACCCCCCGCCAATCCCCACATACTCTTGGGGTCTATTTTCAAAGAGAGATAAATGGTGCTTTTAATTAGCACCTTCCATTTTCATTTGAGCCTCAGGGTTTTTGGAGCTGGTCCCAAGAGGGAGACCAGGAATCTCAGGAAAATCAATCTTAATTCAAACCAGTAATAAAAAGCAGAACACTTGCTTCAGAGGGCTTGCAAAGAATCTCTTCAGCGTAAACTCCCCTTTCATAACCTTTGGCCTCTTAATGCAGTGAGGAAGAGACTCTTAGAAGGGCTTTCATTCTTGTTTCATTCTACTTTCTTTACATTTCCCATCTGAACAGGTAAAAACAGAGAACAGAAGCCCATAATGGTTACATTTGGGCAGTGAAAACTTCAGCAGGAAACCTGAAAAAGTGAAAGAATAGTCCAGGGGACTCTAAAAAAACCCAGCAGCTGAGCTATCTTTGATACTGTTTCTCAAGATAATGATGAAAATACCGTATTCTTCCCTGTCTGTCCATTGTTCAGGAAAAACCATCAGATAGCTGGAGATAATATAACTTAAACAACATAAACATGGCTTTGTAGTAAAAGTACACAAAAAAGTTTTTGTGAGGCTTATCAGAATAATCTAAACACACTTCCACTCATGTAGGGCCAAATGCCAGCTGGCAGGTAAACTGCTCCATAGACACCTCCTCTACTTCTCTCTTGCCTCTTCCATCCCTTCAGAATCTTAGCACATTGTGCCATTCGCTGTATAACTTCAGTCATCTCACTATGCAGTGCTGCCATTTCCACTTCACATATGAAGAACTGAGGCTCAGACAGACTCATCTCACCAGGTTTCTGCTACAAAAAACTAGCCATAGTCTCATCTATGTAGACCCTCTATAGACAAAGGAGAGAGCATTAACACATCCAGATGATAACTTACTGTGTCTATTGTAGGTAAGTATCCTAGAATGAGATGACTCCCAGGCATCTAAAGCAAGGTGAGACAAACCTTACCTTAAGTAGGTTTACTCAGAATTACATAGGAAGTGTGTGCTCAAGTAGACTATTGCTTCTCCTTACCTGGTGACAGCATCCTGGCCACAGCAAACGTGCTGTGGATGCCCAGCCTGCAGTGGGAGGTGCCAGGAGTTACACAGTTTTAGTCCCTGTGTTCTGATTCCATCTTTCTGGATGTCACTAGCCAGGCAGACCTGTCCAATACTCTCAGCTCTGCCTTCCTCAGCCAGGCTGCTCAAACCTGTCCAGACGTATTACTGAACATGCCTGCCACATCCCTCTTCCATCTTTCCCACAGTGCCTTTCAGGTGCAACAAATAGTCACAGCCAAGCTCTCTGTATGTCCAGTCTTCTTGATGCCAAGGGAGGTGAAGAAGTAAATAATGCCATTTCAGAGTGTAAAGCCCCCTAGCCATCTCAAATTAATTTTAATCTATAAATAGTACAAGATGAAAGCCATCTGAAGAGATTGACAGGACTCCCAGAAGCCTGCTAATTAAGAGCTTCTTGTTAAACTGAATGCCTCCATTAGGTCAACAGTGCAGCAAATACCACCAAAAAGTAAGTATTACAGATCTCAGAAGGAATGTTTATTCTTAAATGTAAAACTGACATCAATGTACGGGAAAGCCAAACCTGAGGACCAAAGATACTACTACTGACAATGAAAGAAATTTCCAGACAGATCCTGGTCCAGGAGATTCACAGCTCTGCAGCTGGAAGCAGCAGCTCAGACAATAGGTAGGACTGTAGATCTGATTCCTCACAGACAAGAAGAAAGGATGGAGCTGGTATCATTACCCATGCTGAAAATGCAAAATGTCTCCCAGATACAGAGGAGTTCAGATATAAGAACAAACCTTCTGAACTTGTTGATCAAGAGTGAAAAAAGAGGATGCCACTAAGACCTCATTCTGGAACCTTTCCCAAGCACTAGCTCTGAGCTGCCACAGGCTCCCAGACTGCTGGCTCCAGAACCCACTTAGGATGCCAGAATCCTGGTTGTGCAGCCTGCCACACGCTTGCAGAAACCTGCTTCCCTAATTTAATGCAAGCTTGTAGAGTTTTGTTTCTGGAACCCATCCTGAGCAGCAGCAAGGAACTGCAGTGGGACTGGTCACACAGTCTGCAATGTTATTGTCTCACTCCATGTTCTACCATGACCACTCACCAGCAGCATCCTGGTTCTCAAGCCCACTGTGGATGCAGTCAGAATGCAGTCTGTTAGGAAATGTAGAAACACTGATCAAATTCTGCTCTTACAGTTCTGTATCAGTAAATCCTTCCAGATCTACCAAGGACAACTACACTGAGTAAAAATATTATTTTGGAACCCATCTCCAAACATTTGCAAGATTTTTTAGGAGGCTGCAATGCACAGCAGTAGAACTATTCTTTTTTTCACCAACCTAATCGTTAAAACTAAAGTGCAAAACCTAGAGATCCAGTGACTCTTTCTTCAGTGGAGGATTCCAGCTAATGTCCAGAGGGCTGATTCACACACACATCTGCATCTTTAAATTTGCTTAAAGAAGAGAATAGAACAGCAGACAGCACTGGTCTGGGATGTACCAGCCTGGCCAGCCCTTGGGGCCTCTTCAAAGGCTTTAGAGTCCAAATGAGGTGTAAGTTTAATAAAAAAGAGAATGTATGCACAGACCAGAAATCCTCAGTGGGTTGCAGCCTTTTCCTCTGGGGCAGTCAGTTTCTCTCCAGAAGAGCATCATGAGAGAGAAAGGACAATAGGAAGAGACTATCTTCACAGAGATCTTACTGTGTCTGTGCATCAGGACTCTAAATACTCTCTTCTGCATACCTTGCCAGCCCAATATCAGTCATAACAGGTCCTACATCCCATTCCATATGTTCTTCCCATCAACCAATATTCCATCCAGGCCTGGGGAGCACAACAAATTGGAATGGCTTCCAAGTTTTTGTCATGGGCTCATCATGAAACCACAGCTGGGCACTGATACAGCACCCAGGACTGCCACTTGTGCCACCTTAAAATTGGACTAGTTCTTTAACCTTGCACGTTACTGAGTACACAGTGTGCAGCAAAGCCACTTAAAAATAAACAAAAGAGAAGGAAGAAAAAAAAAGAAAAGGAAAGAGGAAAAAAAACCCAAACAAAACCAAACCACATGACACAGTTCAAATTCCAAGACAGGAGGGAGAGCTTTCTTTCTCTGGGCATTTCTCCCTAACCCGCCTTTATAGCCTTTACAGTTTCCTGCTGTTATAACCTGTGGGAGAAGGCTGAGAGCAGCTGTAGCCAACACAGCTAGAGCGTTTCAGAGGCCGAGTGCTGGGGCTTTGGTTGTGCTTGCTGCCTGGGAGGCAAATATAAACTTTAGCTGCAAAATATTTGAGGGAGACAGACTATTATGGGTGCAGCTACACCGTGGTACATGACGGGGGCCTGGCTACAGATAGCTCCACAGCTGCAAAGTACATATATGCTGGCTCAGCAGGAAAACAGAAGATTCCCATGGCAAATGTGAACATCCCAAGAGGTAAAGCATCACTATTGCAGCTCCTGTGTAGCCATCAGCCTCATCACCTGCACAAGGAGTCTCATCAGGCCAGAAAGCATGAGAATGTGGCACTGCTGAGCACCAGGCACCCCTCCCCAACAAAACTAGCCAAAGAATAATTTCCTGAGTGCTGACTAGGTCTCAAAATTTGTGGGTTTTTTGCAAAGTCATATTTTTCTTCAGGTAAATTTTACGTAGTCAGAGGGGACATGGGGCTCTTCAGCTAAATCAGAACCAGGGTGAAAAGTGGACTGAAAGAGACGTACCACTGCAGAATATTTCCACTTCAGCCTATTTCAATGAAATTACATTGAATCAAAAATGCCCAGACTAGCTCTAGGCAGAAGAGGCCAGGCCAACGCCAGCAAAACCCCAAGGCTGTTCGAGGTGATTAATCCAGGATCAGGGTGGTTGGCTGCAACCAGAAAGGTTTACAGCTACCTTTGTGCTTCCATTCTGAGTTTCAGCTAAGGCAGCTTGGATGGAGCCCAGGATCAGCGCCTATTCTCTCTCCATGTATCTCCCTCTTTCCCCTCCCTTTCTCTTTTTCTCTCAGTAAATCCCAGAGGGCACATTTCCGTGCCAGAATAAGCCTCTTTGTGAGGAGCGAAGGGAATGCACAGAGCCACTAATGAGAACAAAACTGGAAAGCAAAACCCCGGGCTGGGGAGAGCCTTCCTTCCTCCCCTCCTCCTCTGCACCCGGGCGGCAGGCGCGGCACCCTCGAAGGCTCGGCCTGGGGAGGAGGGCTCAGGGCTGGGTGCCCTGACCCCTCTGGCTCTCCTGCCCGTCTGCTCCAGTTCCCTGCCTTTTTAAGGCAGGCGGCAGAAAAGGCTGCAGAACAGCCTTTATCATGCAAATAACAAGAGTAAATGGGCAAATTCCCCGGTGGGCACTTGAGTGAAATGCAGAGCTTCTGGCAGCGGGGAGGGGGGTTAGGGGAGGGGGTGCTTTATTTGCAGGTCTCTGTTCTAATTTAACTGCAATGGCAGCTAAAGGAGACACCAGGGACCTGCTCTCCTCCTCGGCACTTCCCGTCGCCTGCCAGGGCCACAGACAGGGAGCGGGAAAGGGGGAAGGATGGTGAGTGGCGCCGCGGTACAGCTCGCGTTGAGGCACCAGAGTCGAGGGGCTGCAGCCCCATCCCGAATACGGGATGATGCCCTCTCTGCTGGCACCTCCCCGTTCCCGGGGGAATCCTGGAAGAGGAGCAGGAGGAGCGTGAGCGAGGGCTCTAGAGAGAGACGCCTTTGATCCGCTCTCTTCCAAGCCTCCGGGGAGTGCCAGCTGCACCCCGGCTCCGGGAGCCCTACGGGTCGCCTGCCCGCCGCAACGCCCCCGCCAGCACCTGCAGCGCAGCCCTCGCTCCGGCACCGCGGGCAGGGGGCTGCAAGGGACTCATCGGGAGCCACCTCCTCATGGCAACAAAACCCGTCAGCTGTAGGGTCAGCGTTCGCTGCCGGCACGATCCCTTAGGAACGCAAGTCGGGGTTATGTGTCCAATCCAGCCGAGCAGCCAGCCCGCCTGGATGACAGAGGAAATCGGCCTGGCATTCAGCTGATAACCTACCTGCTGGTGCTGGTAACACCTCAACGAGCTTACAGGTTCACAGGAGTGAGAACTGGGTATTAAATCACTTCTTCTGGGCTGCGACCAGAGGAGACTGATAGCCGCAGACCACTTTGTGCCATGCTCCCTTCTACAAAATGGGAATAGTACTCCTTATGTGGACACACAGAGCCTCAAGAACTGGGTGGGTAGTGAAAACTGTGTCAGTTGTACAAAAAAAACTTTTGGGAGAACACCAGAGAACACTCCTTAGAGAACAGTGGAGACAAACACACTCAGAATGAATGCAAATGAAAAGCAGCTGATGCAGTCAGAGCCGGAGTGGGGACGGGAGGGTGGGGAAAAGTGATGTTAGGGAAAATCCACAATTCCAAACTTTTTCTCCAACTTAAAAACAAGCCCTACCATGACTGGCATTTAACCCTAAATCATCCTCAGCTGTTTTCAAAGGATGTTTGGGAAACATACAGTCCATCAACTGCAAAGTCCAGAGTTTGAGAAGCATCCCCACTTTTCCAAAAGCTGAAATTGTAGATGTCTTTTCCCATCCCGGCTTTCACCTGCTCAAATCAAGGATCTCAAAACATTTTGCACCAGTTCTCAGTGTGAACCTCGCAGCTGCATGGGGATGGTGGGAAAATGCTTTTCTGTCCTTCAGACAATGTGAGAAACTGAGACAGGCAGAAGCTAAGTGACTGAGCCAAGACAATGTGACACAATCCGTAGCAGAGCCAAAGTTAGAAGGCGGATTTCCCTGCATGAAGCCACTCCTTATGATCCAAGCTACAAAACTCTTTTTTCTTAAGCTCTGGCACCTAACCTTCTCCCTGTCCTTCCTATATCCAGAAAGCTGAAACAGTGGAGCCACCTGTCCTGCACGCAGCACCTCCCAGTCCCAGTGGCTTGCCAGAACCAGCACACTTGGGAGTGAGTGAGGACGCCCAGTTGGCTCTCTCCAAGCAGCCCCAGCCGAGACCGAGGGTCCCTCTCGCTGGCCTCAGGGAGCGCGGGGGACAAGGCGGCAGCCACGACTCATTTGGCATTCTGAGAGGCTGGTACGCAGCATCCCCATGCCGGCAGGGGGTAAATGAGAGCTCAGACATGAGTTATTGGAGCACTTACGTTCCCAGATTCTCCAAAACGTCGAGAAAAGGACAAACTGTTTAGTTGTAAAGAGCCTGGGGGGTGTGAACGGGGGAGGAGAAGGAGGAGGGAGCTGTGTCAAACTAGTTTGAAGAGACTTTGAGATTGAACTCATAGGAGCTGTGGACAGGGAGGGAGAGGGGGGAAACCAACCTCCAAGGCAAGCCACTAAGCCTCCAGCGTGGATTCTGGCAACAAACCTGGGACTTACCTAGCACCTCTCACCACCAGTCAGTGGGATCATAAACCTGGGAACAACACAGTCCACAATCAACTGCTACTACATGGCCGCTGCTGGGCTCCATTATTTGGGAGGCAGCTCCAGTTGTTCAGGAGAAGAAAAAAAGAAAGCTGAAAAGAAGGGGCAGCACTAATTTTCATCAAAAAGGGGCTGTTTGTAGGTACCACAAATATTAGAGTCACCCCAAACTTTTGATAGACCTGAGCCACATCTAGACTTAAGGACAATAAGCCTCAACCAAACAAGAAGTCTAAGTGGTACTACTTGATTACAAACTAACTAATTGCACAGTGGGAAGGTACCAGCCACAGCTGCATGCAGTAATATTCAGGAGATAGAGAGTAAAACTCGGGACTCACTATGTCCAGACATGCACAGGACATCTTAGGGGAAACTTGGACCTAGTTCAGTTTCTAGAGCTGAATCTTCCTCTAGTTAGAGATATGTAACAGTGGGTCAGAAGGATCCAGCTTTCCCACAAGAGAGCTATGTACTTCCCAGCAGCTAGCCCTCCTCATGGCAATCTTCACCATCCCAAGTATTGTGCAAATCAGATTCATGTCAATTGTTGGACTGATCAACACAGTGACATGAGCAGAATCTGCCTGGCATTCTCCTACTGAACAGGGCTCAGAAAAGAATACAAAAAAGGGGAAGAGAGATTAGAGAAAGGTTGCCTAAATTATGATAAATTTCTTCGTGATGTTCTGACTTTTGGTTTGTATCATTATGCTGAGACATTTATCTTGTCTTGATGAAATTTCACTGGCAGCATACTTCTCAGAAACACAGGAAATACATTTCCCTGAGCCTCACTGACCAAATCTTTAGACTCAGTGAGAATTTTGGTGAGCAGGTTTTCTTTTATTCTGAACTATAAGCAATGAGGATGCTGATGTTGTGCTAGGAAAAATTTCTTGTCAAAAAGTACATATTCAGCTCCTTCTGACTTCTCCTAACTTCTCAGTCTTGCCAGGCAATGGCCTTAGCATGGCACTACCACGTCATATCACTTCCATCCTATTGAGGATCAGTCCTAGTTACTGAAGCAGCATCTTTCAAAAGTTGCCTTTTCTGTGTTCCCCTTGGCCCATGGGAAAGGAGATCCCCATCAGAGTGAATCCATGGAAGTACACTGGATGTGCCGGGGGGAACTTCCCTGCTCACTGACTGCCAGACAAACTCCTGGTCCTCCACACTTTGCAAGATCATACCCTGGCTGAAAATGCATTCAAAGTGAAGGTCCAGCCTCATCACGACTTTAGGAAAAGCTATGTTGAAGAAAGCAATTTCACAGAGAGAATACCCTGCCAGATACTACTAAGATCTTGGTGACAAAGTCACTTGCCATGGGAACTTCATCATCATCATCATCATGATGTTGCTGTTCTCAGGATGCCCCTTCTCAGGAGTAACACACTGGTCACAGCACAAGAGAACCCAGTTTTATCTGGTACATTTCCTATTAGATTGTTCCTGTGCCCTTTGAAGAATCAAGTCAAACAATGAGTTCTCTTGGTTTCACACTCATTCCTCTATGTTTTCAGATTAGTTTTGAATGCACTTCCTAGAATTCTGCTACCATACCCACCTTGTCTACTTCTCCTCCTTCTTCTTAGCACCATTCCCCTTATTTTTTTATCTATTTTCTCTCCACAGTTTTTCTCTCAGATTTTCCCTGCTAATAAATTCCCTGTTTCATCTCTTAGATGCTAAGAAAAACAGCACATCTTAATTCCTTTTGCCCCAGCCCTCCCTTCCCCATTTCACCACCACCCCCCCAATTCTGTCTCCCAGGAACACTCCCCTGGCCGCACCTTCAAAACCTCCTCTTCCCACACATGTACCCCACCCTGCTTGCTCATTCATTTTCCATCTGCATTTCTCTCCTCCTGGATTCTTCTCTAAGTCTCGGTGATAAAAGTGCCAGATTGGAGTTGCTGTGTAAAGAGGGTTCATTTGCCATTTGCCACCATATGGGCCCAAAAGCAAAATCGTCAGCTAAGCGATTAAATCAAGTATGTCGAACAAAATGTTATGAACTGACATTATGGGTATATAATTTTATGCCATTTGTTGCCATCTGTTTATCTAAACAGCCCCCATTCCACACAAACACACAGAAGTCTCTGCCACGCTCACAAGGCTTCAGCTCAGGGGTCACAGTACCTCCCTTTCCTCCTTTCCTCTTTCTCTTATCCTGTCCTTCCATTCTCTCTGTTTGTCTGCATTCACCATCGACTTGGACTTGGAGTCTGGCCATAGATGTATCCTCCACTGCATTCCAGCACAGATATAAAGGAAACCACCTCATAGTAATCAAGGAGTTTGCCTTAGAGAATGAGGTGTGCTCTCTTGCCTTAAGACTCTTGCCAAGTTCATTTCTGTACAAGAAAATTAAGAAAGTATTTGACCAGAAGAGGGGGAAAGAGAGAAAGAGATTGGGGGGGAACAAGTGATGGTCAGCAAATGGGTGTTAGCTGTTGATCCTTATCTGGGACAGAGGAGGGGCAAGTGAAATAAGCTCTGCCAGTTCCTTGCTCAGCCAAGCTTTTTCTCTGCTTCATTTTACATTTTCTTGTGTCTCAAAGTGGATCACAGTCTATTTCGAGGTTAGGTGGTGGTTGTGACAGACTGCAGATTGACATGGTGAACACGTAGCCATCCTGCTCTCTGTAAGAATGTGTAGGCACCTACTTCTCTAGTAAATGCTCAACAAGCATAGCACAGGATGAAACCATAAGAGCTCCCCATCGTGTGGACTAAATTGTTTCCTAAGTTTTAAGATTGTTCTGAGGAACCCAGAGATAGATATCAAATAGATTATACATATGCAAAGATTAACTGTTTCTTTCAAAGGGAGAGAAGCAACTTTTCCTACTGATTCAGCCAGAACACATAGAAGATCCAGTATGATATTTCAAGTCCTTGGAATAAAGAATTCCCCCATTTGCACCACTTTTTGAATCCCAGTTTCCATTACCCACGCTACTGGTCATGCAGATGATTAAGTGGGCCTTCATGTTGACCACCAAAAAGACAAGGCAGTATCTAGGTCTGAGGCAAGAACAGCTCAATGTATCAAGTCTGTTCTCAAGGGCTAGCTTGGGAGTTTAAGAGGATATTGGCAACCAAGCAAGGAAAATATCTTCAACCACTTACCGGTGTGTCTGGTTAGTGCTGTAGTTCTGAATGTAACAAGGTGGGTGGGGACATTTAGCTTTCCTCCTTCCAGAACAAAATCCAGTCCACTGTAAAGAGAGCCAGCTCCTCTTCTATGAATCCCTCTTTCTCCCCCACATAATTTCAATCAGTTTGAGGGTTCTTTGGGGGAGAAGTGTTGAAGAGGAAAATGGAAATACCTCTTCACCATCGAAGTCTCCCATCCTCATTCATGGGGTACTGAACTGAGCATATGCCTCGCAGCATCGTGTAAATGGGAAGGTATTATGACTTCAGTACAAATGAAAAACAGTGACCAGGCATTTCTCAAGCGTCTGGAGCACAGGTTTTACTCAAAAGCCAGCACAGGGCCTCAAAAGTGTATGTATTCCCCAGGCATTTAGCTGCAAAGTGATTTGGCCGTGAGGTATCCCTTTATCTTGGTTTCATTTGCCACTGACAGTGTTATATATTTAATCCCCCCAGGCCATCTGACCTCTGTATGCTACAGCCACCCTGGCATATAGCAAGGCTCAGCTCTGCAGCCACACACTGGAACATGGAAAGCCCTGCTGCTTCTTCCCAGGGAAACTTTGCATGCACAGGGAAAACTATGCACCTACTTTAAAAGGCTCAAGAGATTCCTA
The DNA here is from genome assembly GCA_013399855.1 of Oxyruncus cristatus. NCBI lineage: Eukaryota > Metazoa > Chordata > Aves > Passeriformes > Cotingidae > Oxyruncus > Oxyruncus cristatus. Next base: position 262,043 of record VXAY01002817.1, on the reverse strand, counting down.
CCGTTCTAGTGGATTTTGGATAAAGCCCTAAATATTGGCAGTTCACAAATGATTACACAGCAAGGCCATACTAATAAACAGGAGCTCCTTCCTTTCCTGTGCCATTGCTGATCTTCGGCTGAGGAAGTACAAATACACAGCACTACCAAGGAGGTTCTCAGCACTTGGTAGCAGCAAGTCCTCTGTGCCCAGTTGCCCTGCTGGAAGCACAATGTACTGGTAAGTTCAGGCCCCCTCAGGTTTGAAAGCAGGTAGCTGTCTGCCCAGCTATTAACACAGCTTTGCACTCTGTGTGCATGATTTCTATTTCCATCCTGCTATAGGAGAGAAACAGTGGAATACCTCAAAGACCCCTGGAGAGCCTCAGCTAGTCCAGAGACAGCAAGTCACCTGCTTAGAAGAACAAGCTGGCATAAGCACAGCCCACCTGTCCTCTGGGTACTGTACCAGCTTCCCATCTGCTCCCAAGTGCATCTGAAGGTGGTAATTTTAATCTAATAAGCATTTGATTACTCTTTTTCTGAAAGGCCACCTCTCTGCCAGCACATCCACAACTACTCCCCTCATCAGATAGGCCCCTTCTTACAGCTTTTGTGACTGCTGGGCATGGCTGTCATCAGAGTTGTAGTAGTCAGCTGATGCAGGATTTTTTTTTTTTTTTTTTTGCTCTTTGCCCCTAAGTTTGATTTCCAATTAGGTTTCGGAGGAGAGTGAGGAGTGAATGGCAAAGTAGCCAGTCAAAACTGCTTCCAATACAAGACACAAGAATTTTGCTACACTGTATTTGACAGGCATGACCATTCTGCTGCTGTGATGAGCTCTGTCATCCCTGCTTTCCTGCAAGTGATGCCTAGCCTCCTACCCGTGTTTCAAGGCTAGCTACGTTTCAGGCTACCTCTAGAAGCATAGAACCACTGTGTGGCTCTGGATTAGTCCTTGCAGCAGATTAGGCAGCCATCAGCAACAGGCAGGGACAGGAGCATACCAGCAGAACCCTCCAAGTTCTTCCAAGGTGGTATGGACAAAATGATGTTTAAAATGAGCGCTCTACCAGCTAGAGAACAATTGAGACATTTAATAGTCTTCAGCTGGATGTCTGGGCTTAAGCCAATATATTATCAAAACCACCATAAATAACTCCTTTTAAAGGCCAGAATAAGAGAAAGGGGGGAAGCAAAGGCAGGATCATATAGAAAAATCATAAATTGAAAGGGATACAACCTTCAATACTTACTGTAACAACACTAGGGAAAAGAGCACCTGATAATGGATGAAAAAGTATGTTATGTCCTGGATATCATCCAGCAAATAGGAGAGCCAGGAAGCCAAAACTATCCAAGAAGAGTCAAAGATGTATTAAAAGGAGTCAGAATGAACACAGTAAGTAATACAAGTGGAAAAGGCATGCTGTCTCAGATTCTGTGACTGCTAAATCAAAAGATAAAATAAACTGTGAATCATAATGTAGACAGAAGAATCATCAAAATGGGGAAACTACTTGGCTTTTGCAGGACAAGGATGAAAAATCTTTTACTATGGTACAGAGCTAAAAGGTAACTAACAATGTAAAAAGGAACATACTTTATTGTCTACATGAAGTATTGGAGAAAGATTGTCAAATCTTTTTCTACAGTGGATACATCAACTGGATTAAAAAAACAGTGCTCTCATTTGTGCAGACTGCACACTCCTGTAGAGAAATGCTGTTTCTGCAGACTGCCATTTGGGTTGTTACTAGAACAACAAACTGTTGATGATATCATTACAGATGGCATTTTAAACTGGGGTAAAACAGCAGAAGAAAATGATCAAAGGCTCAAGGCGATTCTGAAGAGAGCAAGAGCTGCTGGGCTGGATGAGCATGAAATATGTAAATCCCACTTAAAAGAGATAACGCACCCTCCAGCAGAAGCAGAAAAGCATGCAGGTAGATCATGATAAAGTTGAAATCACCATCAATATCCATCCTTCAACATTCAAAGTGGTGCCAACATACCTTGAAAGGGTAAACTGCCAGGAATACATGCCCAAGCTAGCTGTATTAACCAGCACCCTCGTTATCAAAAAGAGCGGCAGATGCCTCTTTGGCACTAACAAAAACTAGATAGATGCAACAGGATGCAGTATTTCTTTTTTTCCCCCTTTTTCTTTCTAATGTATGTTCTCTGAAGTAACCAATAATTCCATTTCGTCATTGCCCAAAAAAACCTTTTAAAATAAAGATATACTTTCAATTGATAGCTGAGGAGAGTTCTGCTGGCCACTGGTCCAATCTCCAGGGCATTTAACAGAAGTCTAGAGCTTAATCATGTGCATATCAGTCTCATTTTAAAATTAATAACTAGATTAATAACTTTGTCTCACATTCTAGACAATGATCTCCTAGAGAAAAGGCTGCATTTTGGCTGAGATGATTAACATAGAGTTTGGGAAAGCATTCTTCCAAACCACTAGCACAGTTTAAGGTAGAGCACTTCCATCACTAGAGGAGATTCTCTAAAAGTGGTGTTTCCCAAAATACTGTGCTGTCTTTATAATATCAGAATTGTATTGGTCATTTGGCAGTTGAGAAATCTTAAAGGCATCTATAAATTATTTTATACAGACCACAGGTGAGCAGAATTCCAGCAGGGAAAAGAAGATGCTGTGACAAGCATTGTCACGTGGATGATATGGAATAACATAACCATCTTGTTAAAAGTATTATATGTTTGAAGCCAAACATTTCCACTTCCCCCACATAATTTTATGAGAATGTACTAAAGCTAAATGTTCATGTCATAAGTAATTTTTCTAATCCTGGTGTACCTGACTTAGTAACATCTGACAGGTAGCTGTGGCATTCACTGAGGAGGGATTACAATTCAAGCACTGTGAAGTAAAGTACCAGGCAAGTACATAATGCATAGTTTTCCTCAATTCCAGTCTCAGGATGCTGGAAAACAACATCAACCAAATCAACTACCTGTTGAAAAAGAGTGAAGACCCAGATGCCAGCCTGCATTTAACTTTACTTTGTTACTGGATAGCATTGGTAAACAATCTCATTTTACCTCCTGACATTTTTTGCAGAAGAAAGCCTTAAGAAAAGGCATGATGAAATTGATATTAGAGGACCTCAGAATCACAGATGTGTGAAATATATACATAATTAATCTGAAACCCAGTATAATTTCCATGGAGATGGTTTTCATTAAATTAAAATTTTTATAATTTCAAAGCAATTGCAATAATAATTTCAGTCAAAATGTGAACAACAGCTCCCACTAAAATGATGATAGTATTGGCAAGGCATTGTGAAATGCATTGGGTTTGTTAGGCAAGCAGTTGAAAAATCAATAAATGGGAAGTCTGATTGACACTATCGGACGTCTTCTTCAGACAAACAGCAGATCACAACAAATACCAGCTCATACTCAGTGGGTGTTAGGACTCTACCCCACACCAACAAATAAGGACAACTTCTCTTCATTATTAGCTACTTCAGATCTTTGGAGAAAGGACAGTTACCTGTTAAGAATCAGTCATATACTTGAAGGGAATTTTCCCCAGACAGAGCACTTTATAAGCTCTCTGAGACAAGACTATCTTTCTTCTATACACTACTGGTGCTAGGAAACCCATGGCCAAGTCAGCTGACCTTCCATGGCAGCATAGGTGAGAATGTTTCTGAAGACTCACCAAAGCCTTCTCTTCTACACACAGCATCCAAATTACTCATACTGACTTGTAGGGACCAAATTCCTATCTCCAAATTTCTCCTCTTCTTTCTGACATGAGGTGACTCATACATCTTCACTACCAGTGGTCATGACCTAACTATTGAAGTGCCATAATCATGTTGTAAATACTTCCAATGAGATGCAAATAGTCAACCACTTTCCAGGACGAGAGTAAGATCTAAACAACTGTTGAGCTCTGGACATCTGCACAGGTGGATGAATGAGCAGATAATTCCATTCTACATTATCTATCAGGGATCTGATAAAATCATCAGATGCAGTGAATGTCCTATCTTTCCTAGTACAGTCTAGGTTTGTTTACATCCCACCTTTATGAGAAAATACAGGTGGAATCTCTTGGATCTAATACCAGGGACCATCTGTGCATACATACACCTGGCACATGCAGTGGAGGGATACCCTGGGCTAAACTCTTAATAGCATTTCATAACCAAATAAATAGCTGGTAGCTCTCAAAGCCTTGCTTCTACTTCAAGCCTAGCAGGGACTAAAACTCAGATCCTCAATTGTAAGTTGGCATGAAATTTGAATGAAATGAGAGGAAGCTAGGAGCTAAGCTGAGGAACCAGAGAACAAATCATCTGCCACTCTGTGAGAGACAAGCTGCTAGAGGTCTACAGAAAATGAGTTTGAGAGGTGTCTGTCCATTCTAGAGCTGAATGAAATCCGGAAAAATTGGCTCACTTGGAAATGAGAAAGAATTGAGTGGTGAATCTAGATCTTTCTTATCCCTTGGTCTCTCCTGTAAAACAGTGCAGGGTACCTGACACACCACGACTGCTGAGCATTTGATTTCACTGCCTGTTTCCTGCATATTATACTACAGTTCTGTCCCTCAAACCACCCCTATTTCAGGAAGAATTTATTCCAGCCCTATTCTTCCTTCTGTGGCACTGGCAGACACTGGGGAAACGATCCATGCTGAAAAGGACTGAATATTAGCCTTCCCTTCAATGCTATGGGGGTAGTACGAAGAGCCTGGGTTGACATTTCACAAAAAGCAGGGGTGCTCTGTTTACACAGCAGCAACTGAAAAATACTTCGCTGCATGCAGAGACAACAAAAGAAGGGACTAAGTCAATACTCAGATGGTGCCTAGCAACTACTACTTACAGAACTAAGCCTTTAAACAGATCTAGAACGATCATTGCTTACATACGCAAAAGTCTAGAGATGCAGGTTGCAAAACATCTTGCAGTGCCTTTCAAAGATGAAGCTTTGCTCCTTCCACTCAGCAGAAGAAAGAATCCTACCCCTTTGCCTTCCTCCAGATAAGGAAGAATCTCCATTGTTGCTCTACAGATGTCAAATGAATCTCTCATGCATCTGTCCCTCTCTCTTTCCAGTAGGAACAGAATTGCATTCTAGCCTGATAGGAACCCTGAGTGGAAGGAGAAAGGATCCAGTGGGACAGATGGATGAGCAGGGATGTAATTCCAGAGGAAAGCTGCTGTCATCCCATTAAAGATGAGGTTAAAGGTAGCAGCAATGAAAGAGTGGGAGATATTTCACTGGGGGAAATGGAGTGGCACTGAGCTTTGAAATTGCACTGCGTGAGAATATTAATAAAAAAGTTAATGACGCAATGTGCTTTTTGCTCCACATTAATTACACTTTTACATTCCAGTTTTTAATGCATTTTACACAAGACTTTATTTTACATTCCAGGAAGGGGAAAATATAATTGCCGCTTTAATTTCTATAGCCAAACCCTGATAAGATCACAGCTGTGAAAATCTCATAAAAAGCTTTAAATTAAGTTAAAAAAACAGTTCCCTTCCCTCCTCCCCTTGCTTCTCTTCCTGCTTGAGGTGCTATCAGCAGACATGGCAAAAGTGTTGGTTCAAGGTAGTGTTGTTCCCTGGCATGGAGACCGTTTCTGAAGTCAGCACCAGTTATGAGGCCTGGACCATCCAACACCACATACACTGCTGGGGCTCATCTAGCTCTCTACGTCATCAGTGGGAATAAACCCTCTGCCAAGACCATTTGGGTGTGCAGGGCCCCAGATATAATATACATAGCTCTGGTTGTTACCAGAGGCGCAGTTTCTGTGCTGGGGCTGCATGTGCACAGACAAGACTGAAGAGATCACACTGCTACAGACTGAGAACTGAGGCTTGTGAAACAACTCGTTTACATGAGATAAATGAGGAAGTCTCTGTGAATGACAGGAATTTCAGATTATTGTTTGAATCCTGTCAGAGATGCCTCCCATCACTGCAGAAATAGACAGATCAGATGAGATATCATAAACTGAAGTAGCCTGATGTTCCTACCTTCTTCCTTTGCCAGGGACAGGTTCTGGGTCTGTCCACAGAGTGCCTTCATAGACACTTTACAGCTACAGACTGTGTCAAGTCCTATAGAATCCCTCCACATACGCCCCTGCCTTTGACTCTGGCTCTCCTTTCACTCAGATGAAAAATCATAGCAGGACTACATTCCTACATCACAACCATCCATTTCCTTTAGGAGCATGAAGAGAGGCCATCTCATCACTTTGCCTATAGCCCTTAGTGCAGCTGAAGCAACGCAGCCTCACTGTGTGTGCGTGGCACTCATACGGATTTGGTACAGTGGTGAACAAGTCTGTATGTGCTCAAAGCTCTCTGCTGATATCCCTCTACCAGGAAACGGATGTAGTTATGGAAATGAGTTGAGACTTTGCTTGCAAGGGGACAAAACCAAAGGAGAATCAGACCTTCGTCTGTTCTTAATACCAGTCACCTACAACTTGAAATAATCGAGCAGCCCCTTCCATCCATTTCCTCTTTGCTATTCATGCCAGGGATCCTGACACATTACTTTGATCCTCCACATCCTCATCCCAGGAACTCCAGGACAAGCCACTGACTTTGTCATAAATAAAAGGTATCTCTTCCAATGTAATGTCCTAAATTTGTGGATCCCCATCTCAAGATCCTTAACATAAGCTATAGCATCATAAAAGTGAGAGATCAGATAATCCATCCTCCTGCCCTTGAAAGGATCGCTTATACAAGAATCTTCCTTGACATATGTTCCTTATATGGACCTGAAGCACTTCTGTTGGAAGCCTGTGACCTTGCTGAACCCCTTCTCCTTGGACTCTGACTTCTTTCTCTCTAAAATGTCCGAACTGGATATCCCTGTTTTTTCTTTCCTGAATTCAAACACAGTACTCCAATTAGACCGGTCTGTATTCCTGCCCCACCACTGCCACCTAGGTCTGTTCTTGTGACTTCATTGGAGAGAGATGATATCTCACCTATGAGCATCTGCAGCAAAAGGGGCTACTCAGAATACCCCATTCAAAAACCCTGCGCAGGCTGGACAACAGAGCTTAAGAAAGGTTCACTTCTTCATCGGTTTTGTTGATCCTCTTCAGCTCCTTCTCCAGGATAAGTTCCCAATTTACACCTCTGTAAACAAAAGCAGAATCCATCATTCACACCCATATTATTTTCCTTGATTGTTCCCTACATGCAGAAAGCAGAAGAGGAATGTGTTTTCACAAGTGAAAGAGAGAGGGAGAGAAGAAAATAGGAGAGATTGAGAGAAAGAAAGAGAGAGAGGCTCTAAAACCTCATTTTCCTGGTAATTTACTCTTCTATTCAGTTGAGTCCTGCTGCTCGTAAGCCTATTCCTGTTACAATATTAGATATAAACAAGTAAACTGTGTAATGGATCACATTAAGCAGGCCCTGCATCTTGAGGCAGGATTTAATTTGCATGGCAGATTATCTTGTCTGCAGTAGGAGAGGCACCCTGGGGCACTGACTGCATTAATAGGATCTAGTCTCTTAAAATCCATTAAGTCAATTGAGTGGACCAGTCTATAATCTCATTTCAAATCCAGCGTGAAAATGCTTAAACACTAGCCCTATGACACCGACAGCAGAGAAGTGACTAAAGGGACACCGGAGACCACACTGTGCCATATTGCCTGCCTGCTGGGAGTAGGGAAGAGATGGAAAAAGGGTAGGGCTCATTCTCTTTTAGCAAACTCCATTCAGAAAGATGCTGACAGGAGGAGTGAGTTGAGTAGAGGAGGCAGGAACTATGTAAGGGGAAAGATTGTGGAATTTATCCCAAGTAATGACAGTGAGTTTTTAAACAATGTTGTCAATTGGCTGATGACATTTTGGATACCTTCTTGCTCCGACACAGTCAGAAATAATGGACAGTGAAGGGGGTATGCCTTTATAGGAGTGTTCTACTATGAGTGACAAGAATAAGGATTTTCAAACTGTCCAGGAAAACAAAATTACTCTGAGAAACTGGAGTTGCAATTAAAATACAGGACTAGAATATGCGAACGTTAAAGCTGTGGAATCCTAGGCTTTTGGCCTCTCTGCTCTGGACTGGCTTAGCAGGAAACGTTCTTGAACTAAGATAGATATGCACAAGGTTATTCTTGGCCTAGCTGATCAGAGTAAAATTTTTGCATTTGCCCCAAGAGAGAAAATTAGATAAAGGCTCAATTTATCTTAACCTTTTCCAAAAAGTACCCTAAGTAAAAACAGTTTTTGGTTTGGATACATGTAAACTATTTAGCATAGAGGGTCTCCAGTCAGAGGTCTGGGTACCTTGACCATATTACACTAACCCTGTAACCACAAATAGCAAAAATAGTAGTAGAAAACAGACAGATACTCAAAAGGAAGAAAAAAGACATAATAGCATGACCTATAAACTGAAGGAGTAAGAAACCTCCAGGACCAGATGGCATTTATGCAAACACTCTAAAGAAATCAAAGTACAAAGAAGTTACTAACAAACCCATTCAATTTATCATTAAAAACAGCCACTCTCCCACCAGGCTGGAGGGGAGCCAACACTCTGCACTTCTTTTAAAAGAGGTGCTAAGGGCAATCATGGGAATTATAGACCTCAGTGAGCCTTACGCCAGTGCCAGGAAAAATAGCTGAGAAAATCATTAAAGACAGAGTTATAAAGCACCAGGCACCGAGAGTGTAATGTGGTAAAGAAGCAGCTTGGGTTCTCCAAGCTGACTGTCTGACCTGCTAGTGTTCCTTGAAAATGTCAGCAGCTCAGAAGAAGCAATGATAAGTAGGAGTCACCTAGCAATTAAGGATTTAACAAAAACCACATTCAAAAATTTTAGGGCTCCACTCCTGCTAATATACATAAGCCCTAAGGGTGGAATTTTACAGCACACCACTGATTTGAAGAAAAAAAAAAGAAAATAAAAGGATTAAAGTGGTACTAAGTTCTTGTAAGAATCCCATTTCTCATAAACTGTGGCAGTGTCTCTAGGAGGGATCAAACTTAGGCACTAAAACCCAAGACAGGCCTCTCCCACACAAACTACAGGTGAGCTGTAGCAGTCAGCTCCAGGAGGCTGGTGAAGTGCCTGGTTACTGGGCCACACGGAGGACTACATTTCCTGGATATCTGCAGTGGGTGTCAGATGACCATACCAGGTACGTCCTCAATACTGTAGCATGTTGGGAATGGGCTTCTGCTGAAAGGGCTGGAGCTGTGCTGTTCAGCAGGCCACTGTTGGAGTGGCAGAATATTGCCCAGAGTCATTCCAAGCCGCTGTGAGTGAGGCTACCCCATGATCCCACAGGATACAGAAGACAGAGGCAAATTGATCAAGCATTTAGGCAAAACCCAAAATGGCGCCTGTAAAGAAAACCTGATCCACAGCCAAAAAATCACCCACTTTCAGTCTCACAGTTGTGTGGCTTTGCTCTGATGTATTTATAGTCTCTTGGATCTAGTTGATTTACATGCTTCCATTTCTTATTCCTTCCCAGCTGGAGATCTCCCAGTTTACCATGCCTGGCAGCACTCACACTGTTACAAGTCTCAGCACTAGTCCCTCCTCTGCCAACACACAGCTTCTCCTTCCTAGCATTTTAAATGCTGCCAGACCTGCTGCCCAGAGCAATTGTGTCATGGGAGCCCAAGAGACTGCTATTAATCCAGTGGTGAATACCAGTCATAATGAGTCCAATATATTCTCCATTTCAAGAAGTCTCTCAACTCTGATTTCTAGATGCTATATATCAGAGAGATCGCTATATACCCGTCCTGTTCTTATACCCTTCCCTAAATACTCACTTTGTAGGCAGACAAGATTGCATGGAAGATGGATATTTGGTTTGATCTGGTGCAGCAGATTTTATATTCCAAGCAGTGGACTCTTGCATACCAGTTTTCACAAAATTGCAGAGGCACAAGCACAGCTCCACTCTTCTCCTTCATAGCTGTTTACTCTGAGTGCTACCCTCCCCAAATGGACACAAACATTCACACAGCAGTCCCTGCTCAAAATCAACATTTTCTCAGCAGTCCTTACCCGAACTGCTGAACATAACCTCCAGGGTCACGACAGGTAATGGCAGTCACGCTCCTTTGAACTCTAAAATTGCACTAGGCAGCTCCACAGGACCCCTGACGGGGTAGGTGCCCACAGACAAATATCCCTTCTACAGGCAAGTTGATATAAGAAGGGGAAGCACTTCTGCCTGGGGAAAACAACTGCTTTACGCCCTGGAGAGATGCAGAAGGAAATTTTCAGCACATAGGGTTTTATTACTGGTTTTGGGCCATTCCCTGCTACCTAAAGGAGGCTTGTGGCTTAAAGACACAATGAAGGCTGTCACCTTTTCTTAAAAATATACCATGGCATTGGTGAACTGCAACTTGCACATCATCCTGTGCGCTCCCAATTGGTCATGTGATGTCCTCTGTTATCACAGGTTGACACTATTCCATTTCTTTGAAGGAAAGAGAGAACCATCAGCTGTTTTCAAACCACAGCATCAGCTAACTCTCCCACACAAACCACAGATCAAAGGTTCCCACTTTCCAAACCACAGAGAGGTCCCAGGGGCTCCAAGAAGCAGATGTCTAGCACGCTTTCTACTAGACGCTCACATGCAAGACTGTGCAGTCTTGGCAATATGTGGTAGAAGGGAAAACATTTCCCTTTAGAAACCCCAGGCATATTTCCGAGAAATACAAAATCACCCAGCCACTGGTACCTCCCTGTAGGGAGGCACAGCAGAAACTGAGAACTGTTACACAGCACGAGTGATACACAGCTGCAGTGTGGAGCACTGGCTTGTAAATTGGGTGCAAATAGCACAGCAAGGAGGAGAAATAGGCTTCTGTACATTGAAATTACAGCAGAATACACCAGGTATGAATTTGACACCACCCCTTTTGCTCTTCAACTTCACCTTCCATGCTACAATGGAGCAGCTCACCTCCACCTGAGCACATACGAAGAACTGAATATGCACCCCTCCTGAAGCCATCAGTATCTGTTCCAGCCTGACACGATATTGCAGTTCCAAGAAGCACCGCACTGCCCCATTCATCTCCCTGAGTGGCTCACTTGCCTCCTGATGACAACCTGCTAAGTATCTTCACTTAATTAGTCCACTGTTCCTTGAAGCAAGTAAGAATGCAGTGTGAAGGTTGTGCTAAGACTACCTTTACATAAGCTAGTCAAACGAGACAGTTCATTTTGTTGAAAAGAGGGGGATGCCTCAACTTATCTTTCCCTCATCAAAACCGACTCAGATTCAACAGGCCCAAAAAGACATCAAGACAGACAAAAAACTAGAAATCACAGAGTTCTTCAGGAAGCCCTCCAGAGCCCACAGTGTGACCGAGTGGATGCTCTGGGCTTCTGGTGTGCTTCAGATAAGGGCCTATCTGCATTTGGTTGGGAAAAAGGTCATGAACTGCACTTAAGTGAGGAGGCAGAAGAAATATGCAGTTTTAGGAGACTAATATGAATATTAGTGAGGTCTCTGTCTTGGAGAATTGAGGAACAGAGAACAAAAAGCAAGGCTAGTCTCTCTTGTCAATTTAAGCATATACACCTAAACAGAGAGAAATAAAATAATGGATAAATACAAGAAGTTTAAAATATTTGAAAATAAGTCTAATATGTCAACACTACAACCTTATCCAGGACTGGCAAGTATGGCATCAGTGTGCAGTGAAGAGTGTGAGAATAGACAGTAGGATTTGGCACCCATGATGTGAGCTTTATTTAACACAAAAAGAAAGATGGGTTTCCATGGGCCTCGGCAAGTAATAGACGAAAGATGAGCTTCCATCCAATAATGAATTCATTAATTTTCCTTATCAAATGTGCTGAGCAAAGGCACATCCCCCAACTGGGAAAATCTAGGAGCTGCCATTTCCTGGAGAGTCACTGTACACTGGTTGAGCTGCAGACAATCACTAAAGCCTGACAAGAGTATATCTGCTGAAGACTAAGGACTGGATGATCAGCAGTCCAATCCTCTCTTTGGCAGCCCACTGCACTGCCAAAAAAACAGATATGAAAGCTGAAGTATATAGGCCAGACTCATCCCTTGGTAGGTCCACAAAATTTAACTGCCTTATCAGAAATGGCTTTTGTCCAACATGTCTGTGACAGTCAAAAGTAGGCATGGTCTACAAAAAACTTTGGCTTAAACACTGAATGGAGATCATCTAGAGCACCTTTAACTAAAATTAAACATGAAGACTATCACCTTCAGTGAGTGCAGAAAAAAGACCTCAGCCAGAAGAAGAGAGGAAAAGTGTTAGGAGAGGTCACTTGCAACCTGTCCTTCATGTTCTGGGTGGTGGCATTTGTATAACCATAACATTGATGCTTTCCAATTCTATGCTACAGCATTAGCAACAGACTCCCTTTCTTCCATGTACAGATGCCTTTGCATCCTATCACACAGAGTTCAGTTCTAGATTCTCCAAGCATACAGAAAGCTAACCTTACACAGTGGCTATTTTATTTTAAAGAGGCAGTTCTGTTAGAACCTTCTCTTTCTATGCAAAATGGCCTAGAAAGATAACATAAAAGCAACATAGAGATCAGTTTTATTTGCTTGGTAATACAGACATTTTTGCATGTGCTAATCTATTTATGTACTATCAAGCTCAAGCAGTGGCATCTAAAAGAACATTCTGCACTGAGATGCGCCCATCTGAGAGCACAAGCCCTTCTGGGTCTGTATCTAGGAAACACAGAGAGCCCAATTGCACCAAGGGATCAGGCACCAGGGTGTAAGGTGAGGAAGATGAAAGCAAACATTGGTAAGCAGCTGGTGAGGGAGTCCCACTCATTCCTTCCCCTTGGTGCTGTGTCTACCTTCCTATTCTACGGTCTCTACAACATATATGTGGTAAGTCTGAAGACTTCAGTCTTCCCTACCCACAGACCTATAGACCTTGGTGGTCCCAGATTCACAGGGAAAAGGACTTCCAATATGTGGCAAGGCAGCAGTTGAAGGTGCTTAAGCTGTTTGTCTTCTCAGTGCTGCAGTAATTTCCCAGCTGATTTCTGAACTCCAGAAGAAAGGACAAGGATGGAGGGGAGGAGGGGAATCAGAGGAAATGATGACTTCATCATTCAACAAGAGTTTGTGAGAAAGCAGGTTATGTTGGGGGACCACCAAACGCGACATCTTTCATTGCCCCACCTCCCACAATGCAAAGGTGCAGTGTTACCTCTTCTCCCACCCCCCCATCTCATCTACCCCCAGACAAAGTATTCCCGAGCTCACCATATAATGCAGTTTTTCATGGCATGCCTGCTTATCAGGACTCTGAAACTATGTGAGACATGCATGCAGACAATGGGCCTGTCTCTCAGCCACAGAGGGCTCTGAAGGGATCCCTTTCAGCACTCACAGATTGCTCTGTGTTCCCTTAATTGACAGACCCGGCCAAGTCTGACAGCAGTGGCGTGCAGCTGGTGCAGGCTGCTCTGTCTCAGGTAGGCCACCTTTCAGCAGGGAAATTGCTTTTGATTGGCTTTATTGGAAGAAGCTTCTCTTATTCAGCTGGCAAAAAACTCTTGTATTTAACTGCTGACAGTTTAGGACCAAACTCTCTTTCCCAAAAGGTTCCCTCTTTTCCCTGTAGACCTAAAGACGCTATCCTGAAAAGGACTGGACCTCATCCATAAGGAACAATTTTATGTAGTCACAACTGCTAAGGCTCTGGGATTTTCTGCATCCCAGGGTTTTTTATTTCTCAAATCTCCAAGATTTGGCTATGGCCTGAAAAAACTAAGATCACAAAGCAAGATCAGGAGAGCTGACAAATGCTAAGAGGAAGTTCTTGATTTTAGTGCCTGCTCTGGAGCTTCAGTGCGAGTCTAGGCTACAGGAGGCCTGCAGAAGTTGGTCTACCTTCTCCTAGTAGTTGGTGGAGGATGGACATGAAATTCCACTCAGAATATTTTAAGCCTCAGGTATTTGTGGCACCAGTTATTTACAAAGAGTCTTTAGCATGCAAATGAGCCTTTCTTGGTGGGGAAAAAAAAGAAAAAGAAAAAGAAAGAAAAAAAAAAGGGCAATGAGGCCGGTATGCTCTTCTTCAAGTTGGTAGCCTGAATCTACAGGCTATCCTGTCTTTTCTTCCACTTTCTGGTATGATAGATGAAGCTGTACAAGTTGTCACATACTTCGTGGGCAGCCAAAAGCACTCCTTAGTTCTTTTCTGCATTCAGGGAGAACTGAATAAGGCTTCAGCTTTATCAGGAGATGGTGTAAAAGTAATCGCCAATGCCTTCCATAGCCTTTTCTTTTCAAAAGTTTTGTTGGCCTTAAGATGTTTTTTTCTATTTTTTAAATAAATTTTTAAAGCACTTGGCTTTTCATCGCATTTTACTATAGCACTTCTGCCTGGCTTTGCTTGACAACATATAGAACCAGGTTCAATCTTTAGGGGTCATTAGTAAAGACCACCTTGAGAACCCACACTGAAACCTGGGAAAATTGAACTAAACTACTTTGGCACTCAGTGAGTTATACTTCTCCAGAAATGATTACTCCAGTGACCTAACCAACCAGTTCTTCAATGAATGGAGAAAAGAAAGAGAAATGGAAAGGAAAAGCATGAGTTCAAATAATTACCAGGTGCACCTTTCTCAAAGTACAGCAAGAAGAATCTAAAGCTCTCCTCTCAGATTTCCTGATATAGGAACAGCTGTGGCAGTGAGTGGCTTCCTACTACTTGCAGTAACACGCAAGCCAGCATGTCTCTGCCAAGTCTCAGGACTTTATCAGCTGCTCTCCCAGGTGGCACCAAGTTGCAGCTGACCTATTGGATGTGTTGCTACACAGACATCCCAGACCACTTCTCCCACCCATTCCTCCTTCTTTATCCAGTCTCTTTAGCAACTGTTTCCACCAGGCAAGTGGTGCCTTCCTAGACAATGCTCTTCTCATCAGTGTTTCTCATTTGCTGCTTCCTCATTTGTACGATACCTGTGCTTTAACCATAACATGCACTCCACAAAATATCTGATTTGCCTGATAAAGATTTTTAAAACAGCTTCTTTCCTACATACAAAGCTTTTGCATTCTAGGGTTGTAAGGCAGAGTATCCACTCCCATAAGACCCTCACTCAATTCCTTTGTTCAGCTTCATATACAGTGTTGCAACTACATAATTTTTCCCCAGTTATGACAGCATCTTTTTAAATTGAAACAATGTGAATAAAAGAAAATGTAAAAGCAGGTTAAAGCTGTGGCAGACCTGCACACAGATCCCTTTCTCTTTACCACAGGACAAAATGATTTTCCTGTGCTTCAGGGCTCCATCCTTCCATCTCCTTCTAGGAAACACTTCTCTTCAGCTATCAAACTACTAGAAAGAGGATCCCCCCAGGCTCTGCGCATTCAAGAGATGGAGAGACTCCAGAGGAAGGCACAGGTGCTGTTGCAGTAGACTCCATACTTGAGAATCATTTCAGAGTTTAGCCAGTTGTGCCCCCTCTGCTGAAGCCTCTACAAGCAGTCAGCAGAGGTGAGGACTGAGGGGACCGACACCCACCATCAGATACAATGACTGCATGTTTACTGGTCTCGCCCTGTCCAGGTCTTGGCCTAGACACCAAAGCAAAATCTTGTTATGTGATCCAAGCACTGAGCTAGATTTGGGGAATCAGCGTTTTCTTAACGGTGACATAAGATGCTCGAAATTTCTTTTCAAAAATTCCAGACATTTCCCTGAAAAGTACAGACTACATTTGCTACAGGACTTTAAGTTTCCACTGCTGCCTCTCAGCTATGTAGGGTATTTCAAAACAGTGGTGTTTAATCCTTTATATATTATTGATCCAGAGAGAATAGAAATTTCTAGCAGAAGGTCCAGACATTAACTATGAGAAATATCACAGTGTTATGCAAAACATTATCACAAGCTGTTCCTATAAATATTGCCTCTCTGGGCATTTTCTATGCGACACCAGTGAAATCCTTCTCTCTCTCTTCTGCATACCTCTCTGTATGATATTATTGCTTCTTAGTTCTTGCTGATTTCACAGAATACATTCTGAGTTTGAAGGGACCCACAAGGATTATCAAGTCAAATTCTTTAAGTGAATGGCTCATACAGAGATCAAACCCAAAACCTTGGTGTTATCCAGCAGCGTGCTCAAACCCACTGAGCTAGTCTCAGGGTCATTTTTTTTATATTGGTCTGTACTTTCCATTGTTCAATGTTATCTGAAATGGTTGCTTGAACAGAAGGTGATTTAGAGTCACAGGGAGGTATTTTTAACAGAAGACCATCTTGTAGGATTTCCTAAAGATGCTCAGAAACTGAATGCATCTGCTTCCTGAAGTTTAATCTCCTTTCCAAGGAAAGATCTGCTGCATCCCACCTCGAGCATGTTCTGTTCTTAAAAGCTCTGATATACTAGTTGCCAGATGAAAAATCTGACCTTTAAGGTAGGTCTTATACCTTAGGAACAAATCACTACGGTTGAGATCCTCTTGTATGAAGACAGTGTCAATTAGACTGTGCATGTTACACTGACAGGGCAGCCTACAGGCTCCATTGCACACTGTAGAAGCACAGGGTAAATGTGTGGGGTAGCAGTCCCACATGGGGTGCACCTTAACCTCCAGGGAACTCAGCTCTGTGTGCACTACATGATATAGAAGGACATGGAGTTTCTGCTAAGCATAAACCCTTGAGTCTGATGTTCCTTTTTTTCAAGCAGAGAAGAATCTAGACTTTTTGCTAGGTGGACTGACATGCTCTGGGCTAAGACAGACATGAGAGGCACACCTGCACTGTCACAGACATTATCCTGATACTTAACATCACCCCTTTGGCAACCACAGGCTTATATTTTGATTTATAACCCAGCAATCTTTCCCAGGGTTCCTAACATTCCTTCAGTACGTGACAACACGTGCCACTGGGTCCAGCAAGGACCCTTTCTCTAGAGCTATTGGGACAAACTAAAAAAGAGTGGCCAGAAAAGCACTGAGAAAGACAAAACAGCGGCACAAATTCCAATTGAAGGGGGATCTATCTGCAAGGCTTTTTTTCTCCATGTGAAAGCTCTTCACTGGGAAAGTCTCCAAGCCCAAGGGGAGAGGCCCAGAAGGAGGGAAGAGTAAGAGGCCCTGAGGTCAGCCAGCAAAAAAGGTTTCTGACTATGCTAGGTGACACTTGGATAAATAGAAAACAGTGTCATCCTCTGATGCTACCTGGGCTAGGCGGGTGACCAACCACTCAGGGTCTGAAAGACCTTGAAGTTACTGTGCTGGCTGGCAAGTCCAACATTTTCATCATGGCCACTCCAGTGGGAGTCTGAAGTAACTACGCAAGTTACTATGGCATTTCAAGCAACATTTCAAACAACTACACTTGTAGCCTGAAGTAAGGTTTTGCTAAGCTCCCAGTGCTGGCTAGCCAGGCAAGGGACATGGCTCATGAGGCAGAGACTCTGGGCCTCTCCCAGTCATTGAGAGCAGAGAAAGAAGAACGCTATGAAGAAGCACAGGGGGTGGCAAGGAAGAGAGATGTTCCAGGGCTGTATGTAATGACTGCCATGGGGCCAAGCTCTCGAGCAACCCTTATGAGGTAACGTCAGTCATTTTCACTGGTGGGGGAGGTGAGGAAGACAGCTAGGAGAGTAGCTCAGCTGCAGCAAAGCCACACAAAGTTGGTCTGTTCGGCTGCCTTTGTGGCACTGTTGTATTTATTGAAGGCAGCAGCAGTTTGTTCTGTCCTTTCAGTTACTGTACGGGACCCGATCGGGGTGCAGATGGGACTACAAAGCAGCCCTTGTTGTCAGTAATGTGACTCACATGTCAGGCTCTTATTTGCTGTCAGTGGCTTTATTAAAGTCTACAGTTTCAGACCCTAGACCCTTGCCTATTGTATCCCCTGGCCCCAGAGATTCTCTTAGGGAGCGCTCACAATTACCAACTCTCTCACAAGAGCACACAAACACACTGAGCTGGCATAGCAACTGCGCACTCAGGGGTGATGCCCAGGCTAAAGCCAAGCTGGGGCACGTTTCATCTTTAAAACTAATACATTTACAGAAATGGACAGGACAGAGAAGAGACCATGTCTGGCACAGGATCTCTCTCTCTAAGACCATCTGGTAACATACACATTCACTTACATACATTTATCACATGTTCTGCACTTGGAAATATACTAATACTCACATTCATGCTCACATATGCATTCATATGCATTCATGCTCACATATGCATTCATATGCATTCATGCTCACATATGCTCACATATGCATTCATGGCTATGTTCTCCCCTACGGTAACATACACATTCACATATGTGCTTCACTCACATGCTTGTGCACCAGCAGAGATGCACAGATGGGCCCAACATTTGCACATTGCACACCACACACAGTCACATGGGCAAGTCCCCCCACAAGTACTCACAGCCCTCAGCGTCACACAGGCAGGTGCACTGACTCTCACCACTGCATTCTCACACTCAGCTACGCACAGCTCACAGATCACAGTCTGATGTGTACATTCTCACAGACTCACCGAGCGCTACTGTAGCTGCACAGTCACTGCTACACCCACATGAGAATTTCCACAAAAGCACTCACATCCTTTCACTTGCAACTGCTTCGAGTAGAACGAAATTCCCATTTCAGATACTCAACTGAAGTTAAGACTTGTGTCCTAGGCAAGTCTTCCTGTAAAGGCTCAGGCTCTGACCTCTACATAAATGAAGAACAATTTATCTGACTTTACTAGACATTAGTGTTGCTGTGAACAGTCCTCACTTCCTTCTGTCATGAAATTACTCTTTAATGTCATGGTTCTTCCTCACCACCAAAGGGTTCTCTTTCTAACCTTAAACTAGAACGCAGAATATTTGCCACCAGTCCTGCTACAGTGTACAAAGTCTGTCCCTCTGAATCAGACAATTACAGAAAAAATCATGAAACAAGATATCAAGACTACTAAAAACTGCTAGAATAAGAATGGAGAAAAACAGGACGTAAGCATCCAGGAAAAATATCTTGCATAAAGAGAAAAAAACCCAACCAACCAAAAAAGCCAAACCAAAACCACAAGTTTGAGAATGAGAATGCAAATGCTATGATAACAAAGGCGGACTGGTTTGGACTTCTGTATTGGATTGGACAGTTTCTCACTGTTTCTGTTCAAGAGTCACTTCTGCAGCAATGAAAGAACCATCACAGATACATGTGCTATACACCCGAAGTCAGCAAAGTCATATAAGCCCAAGCTTATTCTCATTTTTGTTCAAAAAGAGCTTATGCCTATGCTTAGCATTAAGAGCAAGCTAACTGCAATGAGAACCAAGTCCATGATTCCCTGCATGAGGCCCCATATTATAAAATGACCATGAGATAAATACATTTTTGTCCAGGTCACAGAACGGTCCTACTGAGTCCTCTTTAAGTGACTTACAGACAAAATGAGCCTCCATTCTACACAAGCCTCAATTCCACATAGCCATGAGAAAACTCATGAGCTATGATCTGCAATGGCAAACCTGACCATCTGTAGGCTTTACGGATCTTGGATTCTGCACAAGGATCGTGATGTCGGAGCATTGGATTCTTCACACTCCAGCACAAACCATGTTAGCCAGCCACTTAAGTAGCTCTGAATGATTCACTAGCTTTGGTACTTTTTATTGCCTACTGTCAAAATTCTGCACTGTTTGTGTACTGGTGTGTGCTGATACATATAGCATTTTACTCTTCCCAAAGAAAGGTGAATTTGAATGATCGTGTGATGTCAAAAATGCTTTAGACATGAATGAAAGCTATCATTTTTAAATTTGTCCATTAATACTACAGTAAACCTCACAATAGAAATCCTTTTACTGCAGAATTCACATAGGGTATTTCAAACCAAAATACCCTGTATTTACAACTCTGGAAATAGATATGAAGAAAACAAATCCAGAAGAACAGATGTATTGATTAGTAAGGGCTCTGGATCCACACAGATTTATTCCTGCAATTTATTTTATATGTCTAGGCAATTATTCTGAAATCAAACTAAACACATTAAAAAAAAATCTTTTCAGGATTGAAGGCAATAAATATATAGCAGGTACCTGATATTTCAGAAAAGGTCTGTTTCTTAAAGAATCCAAGTCTGAGTTTCTAAACAATACGTGTTCCAGAAATAAACCCTAAAATAGGGAATGTAGAGAAAACAGAACTGTACCAAATACAAGATAAACCACCTTCAGGTGCTACAAGCCTATTTATTGCTATTTCATATCATGTGGAGTGAAGCACACAGATTGCACTGTTATAAAACACAAGGATACTTTAAATCACCTAACTAACTATAGAAATACATCTATATATTTGACTCATATATATGTACCTATTTGTTTTCATTATGACAGTAAAAAGGCTGGTATTTCTGTTTCCTTATGGAATTCTACACACTTCAAAACAACCCTACTTGTCACAGGGCAAGCTACCTGGGAGTGGGTCTGGACTAGTAGGAATGGCTCTGTCTTTGTGGCAGCATTAAGGAAAATTATGTATAACGTTTGTAAAAGGAAATCAAGGTTGACCATAAGTGCAAAATATCAGTTAAAGTCATACAGCAGTACAACTGCACTGTTTCTATTAGATGATTTCAAACTGCTTTACAAATTATTTTTGTTCTGCTATTTTTACATTAGATGGTAGCCCCAATGAACTTGATCAGAAACCAGTATCTCCCCAGGCTGGGCATAACAACGCTTCCCCTACGCTCTATATCCCAGCCAGAGGCTATAATCTGACCATGCTAGAAGCTGCCTAAAAACTGTAGTATATTTAAACATAGTAGATCCTGAGATGCTGCATGTATACTTCCTTACTGGTATGCTTTTATCCCTGACTAAATAGTTTTATTACATGCTTTCATGTAAGGGCCTTTTAAGATCACTTTGACCCTACTTATTTGACTTGCATAGTAGTTTGGCTGCACATCATATTCAGGTCATACCAAATTATAACAGGAGCTAAAAACAGAGTATGAAGGAAGAGCCTCTAGATGATCCAAGACATAGATATAACTATGCAGTCCACATAACCACTAAGTTTTATAGCCATCACATCTCTGACCTGGAAACTTGCTGAGCCTTTCTGCTCTGTTACTGCACAGTTGACCTCCGTAGCCTACATGTTAGTACACTTGTCCTCCCTTCATATCTCTGCTTTTTCTTTCTTTAACACAGCAATCAGAAGCTACTAGTCTTCCCTCTCAAGGACTTCACTGCTACCTATACCAAACATCTCTTATTTTAGGCAAGAAAAGAAAACCTCACCTCTTACCCACCTCCACTCCCATACCCACTGTTAATTGCTGGATCTTCAAATCCATGTCCTTGTGCCACCTCCCAGGTTTGCCCTTCACAAAGGAACAGAGCTGCTTTTAGATGGCATTAGGTTGTTTCATTGGTCTCCTCCAAAAGCCCACCTGCAAGGTCCTTTATAGTGACATTTTTAAAAAACTTCATCCTATTTGTTTACAGCTATTCAGACAACCTCCATACATTGCCCTAGCCATGTCTTATTCTCATCATCTGTTGTCTTTTATCTTACAACTCGCCTCTGAATCTCTGGAGCAAAGACTGCCTTTTCTTCTCTGTTTTCTGCAGCTGTTCAAGCAAAACATCAAGAGTTAAGCGAATCACGTTGGAAATAAGGCATATACTACTACTGGTTTCTTACTCTGCTCTTTCACTTGGTAGCCTTTACTTTCCTCTCAGTAATGGATATGCTTACCTCCAAGAGCATTTGCCACACATGCAAAGTGTTATGAATTAA
This sequence comes from Oxyruncus cristatus, assembly GCA_013399855.1. Classification (NCBI taxonomy): domain Eukaryota; kingdom Metazoa; phylum Chordata; class Aves; order Passeriformes; family Cotingidae; genus Oxyruncus; species Oxyruncus cristatus. Next base: position 240,209 of record VXAY01002817.1, on the reverse strand, counting down.
AGATCACGTCCCACAGGTCTGATTCAGTTCATAATCAAGCAAAATTCCCACTACCATCAGAGAACGCCCCAGGGTGGGATTTAATCCCAAGAATCACACCCAGATTATTATTCCAGATAATCAGGCTGCCTATTTGGATTCCCTGGCCCTACTGTCACCGTGCAGTCAGACCAGACCAGCAGACTACAGATGCTGGTGTACAAAGCCCCTTAGGGTAACTGTCTGACCGTCTCTGTTGGTAAATAGGCAAAACACCAAAGGCCATCAGCCTGTTACAACCTCCACTAAAAAGCTCCATCTTCTAGCTCAGGAATTAAAAGGTCCAAGACTGAACACTGGCAGCTGACAACATATCCTCAGTATGGCATTATATCAGCTGCGTTAAACTATGTTTGTGGAAGTGCAAGAACTGCAGGATATTGAAGTGACTGGGAAAATATAACAGCATTTCCCCTAATTCAGGCACATGGCCCAAGCCTGTAGATATTTTGCCTTAAGGGTTTTTATCTACTGACATGGCTTAGAACTGTGCTGGCTCTCTCTTCAACTTTCTATCTGCTGGCCCTGCCTGCTAGATAAATAGCTATACTCATGTAGAAAAACCTGCACTAATAAAAACGTGGACAGCCAGAAATCTGCTGCCAACAAGCAAAATATCCTATATTTCACTGCTCTGCCATGGGAGAGTCATATCTCACTGAACAAATATTCATTCCCAAACACTGTGCTAATGCATAAAAGTCTCCAACATATCTTGGAAAAATTAAGGAAAAACAAGGCAGTCCAAGCTTCAGATTCTCTCTGCTGTTTTGCCTCTCCTCTTTCCTACCCATACACTTGAGACTATTTGAAGAGATGATGATTTTAGATTTTTCCATGGGCTTTTCTTCTTTAACTCTTCTCTCTTTACAAATAGGTTAAGCGGACAAGTATTTTGGTCTGAGGGTTTTTTGTTTGCGTTTTTTTGGGGGTTTGGTGGGGTTTTTGTTTGGTTGGTTGGTTTAGGGTTTGTTGTGGGTTTTTTTTGTTTTGTTTTGGTTTTATTATTATTATTTGTTTGGTTTGGAGTTTTTTGTTGGTTGTGCTTTTGGGGCTTTTTAGCCAAGTTCAATCAGAAGCAGAAGCACTGGGTTCTCTGGTGTCAGTTATAATCATAATCTCCTGTCTTAGACTGCTGGAGCTCTAAAGCATGCAATCATCTTTTGTTTGTTCTGCATTTGTATGTTACCTAGCACAGCAATGCCTTCATAGGTAATATGGATCCTTGGCATTCCAGCAATACAAATATATGCTAGCAAGTGAGGCTTGCAGCAGTGAATGAGTGGCTTCCCTGATTTAAGTCAGCAAAATCAGAAATTTTTCCCCAAGTCATGCTTGGACCTAAAGTTCTCTGGGACTGTGTTATGTGACTGGAAGGCCTTAAGCACAAGGACATCCCTCAGTATAAATGAATACTTGGAAACAGTTAAACTCCTGGATTGTCGAGAATCAAGAGGCCGCTTCTGTCAAATAAATAATGAAGTCATGCGCTTACATCATTTTTATAGCTTGGGGCAAGCAAAAACTTTTTCTTTAGAATGACTAAGTTGCAAGGCAACTATATTCCTAAATTCCTTTTCTGATTTATATCAAATAGATGATTCTTCTCTGCTTACTCACTAAAACATTTGTGTAATTCTATTGCAAACTCTTAAGCAACTTCCATCTTCTAGGCCAGCAGAGGCTACTTTTCTTAAGAAGAGTCTCTCAGCATTTATTGATGACACAGTCATATATATGCATTGGTTCTCATAATTCAGGAAGACTGTGTGCTTTGAGATGCTTCAGAATGACAGGCATTACACTGGTAATGTAATTAGTTATTATATGGAAGACAGCATTTTTTGAAAGATACTGACCCAACATTGCTTCTTTAGGCTTCACTATCTGGAAAGCATGAGAAAATAAAGGAAGCAAAATATTTTTTAAAAAGCAAACGTTACTATTCTCTCACTTTCAAAACTTGTGTTCCTGGCTGCATAGAGCTTTGGTAGGTGTCATTACAGTAAATAAAAAATTAAAAAAAAAAAAAAAGTACATACAGGACCACTTGGTACGTAAGAAAAGGGAAGGAACGTGACATTGCCAGGATTAGAAAAGGACATACGCTGCTTACCTGTGCCTGCTTCAGCTCCTCTCTGGGGCCCTACAGAGCTCAAGCTCCACCTGAACATGGCTGTCAGGGACCTCTCTCTAACATGATGTCTCTGGAACTAGTCCTCATCTTATCCCAGCCTGTGTATGCACCTGACATATATTTTGAGTAGCATTAAGAAGGTTGATTCTAGCTTCTGTAGCTATCTGCGTATAGCAAATAGGATGGAGACCAATCTTGGATACATTAAGAGTAATAATGAAAATACCATTGCTGGGAAAGAATCAAAAAGGACATTTTCATGATTCAGTTTTTCTAGTCAGAGGGAAGGATGAAAATCAAGTTCTCTTCCAGTTCCAAGCAAACATAATTCCACTAAGAAACACGTTTCACATCAACAAACGCTAATAGAAAATGTTCCCCACTGCTCACATGAAACTGTTATGCAGATGAAACATGTTTCCTGCCAATAACAACGAGTTACCTGCAGTTAAAACAGCAGCTAATCAGCTTTACTCACCATTAACGTGAAATGAACACGATGCTAAGTCTACAAAATGTTGGATCAAAACAGCCATGGTGGTAAGTTGGCTATACCAAGTGAGGGGTCCTTATCACATTCTCTAAGCACTGCATAAGCAAAAGTCTTTGAAGACTGCTTTGCTACACTAAGGCATCACTGTTCAAAGATGCCTATTCGTAGTATGAGGCAAGAAAAGAGTTATCTGTGGCTTTCACTTGCTCTCCAACTTTAACGTGCATTTTCTTTTATTTTACCTTCGAGTAGCACCACCTGCTTACAGGGTTGCCCTATCCAAAACACAATGGTGACCAACAGCCTTTCCCACTCAAGCCTGACTGCCTACTTGAAAACCAAGTGGAAGTCACATCAATCCCCAAAAGTGAACAAGCAAAATAATGTACAGTTCAGTATCTTAGTTCAGCATTTTGGTCCAAATTCATGTACATCAAGTGGCATTTTGTCAAGAAAGATGACATTTAATCACAAAAATTAAGAATAGGATTCCTCTGTAAATTCCAATTCCAGTGTCCCAAGTTTCTTGCTATGGCCATTCATGTCACAAATGTAATCAGCAGCACTGGCACAGGTCATGATCTGACATGCCAATGCCACTATATTTGATATGGAATTAAGAATAGGGATACTTGCAGTTGCTCCTTCAGCTCCTCCAAGCACCATGACTCCCACCTTATTCTCCAGCTGCTATTCCCATGTGCTAGCTCACACCCTCTGGCCAGAATAAAACAATAAAACATACACAAGCCTAGCAGAGGCATGGGATATAGCCAACAGAACATATTGTTCATAGACCATTCTCAATTTTGACTCAACAAGGCTATACACACACTTGGTTTAAAAGTAAAAGGATCCTTTAAGCCTCAAAGCAGCATTATGTACCTTCTATCGTAAAGATCTATATGTACCAGACCAGAACTATCAGCTGGCATAATTCAGCATCAGCTCCTCTTGAATACATAGAAAATAAGTTATTTATTCACCACTCAAGGTGTGAAATCACTTCTTTTTAGAAAACTGAATTTCCAGTTCTCTGTAGTCAAATCACAGATTATCTGTACCCTCAGACAGCTTGGGTTAAGTAGGGTCATATCTCAGGTGCAAGGCTCTCCCCTGACCATGCAAACACAGCACTCTGGTGTCAGTAGACTCAAATGTCTTATTTTTCATTCTGAAGCAAAGGAAAAATGTTTGGTCTGTGGTAAAGTCTGGTATTTTTGTTAGGAACAAGATTAAAGAGATGTGGACGGAGAGCTGGATATTTGCTGAATTCTGCAAAATAAGGCTAGAACAAGTAGATTCACACTGTCTGGTGGCAATGACAGTATAGCGTATAATGCTAGTGTATTTGGGATTTGAGTTACAATTAGGGACAGCAGGATCTGAAGAACCAAATTTATTACTGACCTCTGTCAGACCTGTAGAGGAAAGCCAAGGTCTGATACCACTAGATGAGAATGCCAAATTCTGCATCTCTAAGCTGTCATCAAAAGTAGGATTAGAGTTGGGGATAGAGTATGGAACAAGAGAGATTAGAGGGGCAAATTAATAGTCTAAATCTTTAGGACTCACAAAAGTGGATGAAAGTTAGTGTTGCTACAGTCAAATATTTATTCTTTATTTTTCACTGATGGCAAATGTCTGGGCAGAGGTCAAAGCAGGGTTAGGATTACAATTAGGATCTAGCTTAGCATTCCAGAAACGAGACTCTGCTAAACAATTTTTGTTGCTCAATTCTGCCAAACCTGCTCAGGGATAAGTAGATTAAAATGTATCATTTTTAATTGTCAGACAGAATGGGGTTACTGAGCCATGATCAACGCTGGAGCCGGAATGGCATCATTGCTTGAGGTAAGATAAGTGGCAAAATCAGTATCAGCATATTTAAACATCTTCCGATTAACTTTTGGACATAACTGAATTTCAAGGCCATCACTCGTGCCAGGAATAAAGTGAGGACTAAAACTAAGATTTAATGTACAGTTCTGTGCAGTCAGGTTTACTGATGAATTCTGTCCAGGCTACAGCAGGATTGCAGCCTGCCTCAGTGGATTTGAATTTTTCATAGTCAATGTTCAGAGATCTACAGGTTCTTTAGCCATAAATGATACTGCAAGTAGCCAACATTTATGGTTTGGGACAAGAGGGTCTGCAGCATCATATCTCCAGTGCAGAACTCTCACAGGTCCTCAGTGGTAAGATAAAAGGCTGATAAGCTTCAAATGCATGTTTGATTTCTGGACAGCATTATATCCCTGTGTTACAATGATCAGTAAGGTTATGGCTTGGATTGGTTGCGGGATTCATGATGGGAGATTTTGGTACTTATTTTTCTGGTCCTTGAAGAAAAATTAAGGGTAGCTGTCAGAATGCTTAAATATGTTATGCTGAATTATCAGGAAGCCATGGCGACCTTGGCTCTGGACAGTCCTAGGGTTATGGATGGCATTAGGGTTTGGATCTGGAGCTGAAGGCCATGCAGAGACGAGTTTATTGCTACGTTTTTCTAGATTCATAGATAAAAAAGAAGAGCCAGTATCAGTAAATGCATACACCTCATCTTTAAATTTCGAACACAACTGAATTCCCACACTATCATAAAATCTTTTAGGTTGGAAAAGACCTTTAAGATCATCAAGTCCTGCCTATTCTATCAGACAGCAATGTTTGGGAAAGCTTCAGAAGAGGACTTTGGACAGGCAGTTGTGCAAAACAAGCCTTGTGACAGAAACACCAGTGGTATAGTGTTCATTATGTTTAGCCTGAGGAAGTAAAAATGAGTGGTGATGTCAGAAGATTTGACTATCTAAGCCTAATTTCCAAGCCATGCAGGCTATGAAAAACACTACAGTAGGTTTCATGTGGATTACTGTTTGGGACTGGATGCTCAGCAGCACACAGGAAAATACCAAATTCTGTCTTGTCTGCTGTGGCAATTTCACAGAGAAAATATGGAAATCTGCCTTAAAAACCAAACCAACAAACCAAAAAAACAAACCCTGCCTTTTCCCTCTCCCAGTGCCAATCATTTTGTTGTATTTGCCAAAATTTCTACTGTTTTCTTTGGAGATGCATTTCTGTTTACCCATTTCATCTCCACCTTAGCAACCACTTCACAAAGCCACTTGTCTTCACAATATACACATATGTTTATGCCCCTGTATTCTTTTCTTCAGTGTACAGTTGTTGAATTGGACACTTTGTGAAGGTCTTGTGAAGGTTTCACACACTTCACTGGGGATGAGGCATCGGAGGACAGATCTACGCAGGCATCCGTAACAGGCGGGCTTACCCTAGTGTAAACCTTATTGAGACGTAGAACTCACTTTCGCTTCGCACCCTAAGCTTTGCTGGGTTTCATGTTAGGCTTTTCTTCCTGCGCGACTTGCCCGTGGTGCGGTAACGGGACCGAGAGTCGGCGCGGGTTTTTGGGGTCTGGGCAGCGCGCACGCACTGCCCGGGCTGAGCCGGCGCCGGGCTCACCGCACCTGCCTGTGGGCGGACGGCGGGCTGCCCTCCTTCGGGCGGACAGCGTGCCCACCGGCCGCACTCCGCGGCTCCGTCCCTCATCCATCCCTCCCTCCCTGGCTCCGGGATGCCAGGCGGCTCCTGAGCCTCAAACCGCGGCCTGCGGCGCCCTCTGCTGCCCGCGGGCCCGGCCCCTCCCCGCCGGGCGGACGGCGATGCTCTGCGCCGAGCAGCCCTACTCAAAAACGGGTCAGGGTACGCCCAAATTGCCTGCTTCCCCCCCCCGCCCCCATCCGCAACGCCCCCACAGTGCTAAAATAGCAAGTTTGCATGCAAAACCCCACCTGGCCCCATTTCACCACACGCACGTTCATTTCTATTCCTTTTCATTCTTCACAGAACATGTTATAATCTTTGATCATCATTTGTTTAAATTGTATAAGTAATCTGCCCGGTTTTAATAGGATTTTTCTATGAATCTGCAACAAACCATGAAATGTGATATTTTCACCATGACCGACCCAGGAAATTAGTCAACTTTGTCCTTGATTTACATGGGACCTGGCCAACTCCTCACATATCGCAGTGGCAGCAGCTCACTGCCTGCTCCCCCTACATTTCACATTTCCATTCTTTCTTTTTTTTCCTTCCTCTTTATAAGCAGGGTTATATATACCACAGATGCCCAGACTTGCCATCCATAAACAGAGCCTGAGTTTAGCAATGTCTCCATGGATGCCCAAATTAACAAGCAAGGTCTCACAAAACAGAGACTGGAGAAAAGCACCAGATTTATTATCAAACACAATACATGTGGAGATCTTGTTCTCAGCCTCTTATTCTGATCCTTTTGAGGGAAATAACACCATTTCTTCAAGTTCCAGTATAAGAACAGCAAGCTTCCTCAAAAGAAAGCTAAGATTCTCAGTTATAATAATTCATTCTAGGAGCTGGGGCTTACAGGAAAAAACAATTGCTGTAGTACTCAAAATAAAATGGCCAGACCTCAAAATGTTGAGCCACTTTAGGGGCAGTGTCTGTCAGAGCCAATCCTTCTGTCCGTCCGTCCGTCCATCCATCCATCCACCCAACTGTTTTGCTTTGTTTTAAATAATGTCCAATTTCTATCCTAGTCTATATGAAAATCACTTTTATTTCATTGTCATTTCAGGGTTTGGTCTTGTTTTTTTCGTCCCATTATTTGACAGTGTGTGCATACGCAAACTTTTAATAGAAAGTGAAGTTGCAAGGCAGTAATTTGGCATCAAGGCTGCAATGCAAAAACACCCAACATGATCCCTGCTTGGGTGACAAGTTCCTCACCTTGGGCACACAAGTTCCATCCTCCCAATGAGGACAGATTTCCAGTTCCCATGCAATTCTGTTCTGGAGACTATGGCTGTATGGAGAAGGGTGATCTTCCAAATGCTCAAGGCTCATGAGCTACTTTCCATAGATTGTGAAGACACAGGAAGGCAGAGGAGACAAACACAGCCTGCAAGAGTCTACTGCTAGGTATTTAAATAGGGGATAGAAAGAAGAAAGAAATGTTTCAACTGCATCCCCAGGCAGCTGCAGGACAGACAGCATATCTGTGTTGAGAGAACATGGGGACACATTGCCACTTAGCTCAGTAGTGCTCAGCCTCTGCAATCCCACCCCAACAGGCATCCTGTGTGAACAGGCAAATGCTAAGAATATCAGCAGCTGCAACAGGTAAATATTACCACATTACAGAACATACCACAATTATATTCAAAGTTTTATCCCATCTATCCGTATAGGCATGATCCCTGTGTGCATGTTCCCACACAGCATTTGTTCTGGATTCTCCAGGGCAATGTCTAAGCTGTTATGGCAGCTCTATCTGTGATCTGGTAGACAGCTCATGCAGCATTGGGGGAGTCAGGGTTCTGGGCCACCCTTTGTTCCTAAGCCATCTTCTGACACAAAATAACCAATTTCCCCTCACTGTCTATTTCAGGTTTAAATCTCTTGCAGACAGGAGCTCTCTCTCACTGTATGCATGTTTGTTACACAGCAGGGCAAGGACTTGCCTTCAGCTGGCTCTTGGGGTGCTCCTCTTGTCCCTGATCTTTTCTTGTCTTACCCCAGAACCCCACCACATCCCACATAAACCAAGAGAGCTGCTGTCCCTTTCTTCCCATGCTCGACCTCAGCTCCTCAGGGCAGCTAGATTCTCTGTCCTGGAGGCATTTATGCCCGACTTTCCAATCCAGGCCTCCCTGCCCCCACATCCCGTACTCCCCAGTACGTCACCCCTCTCCACTCCCCAGCCTGTGAACAGTCCCTAAGGTTAGGTTTTATATTTCTTACCCACTGGCCCCTCCACTCCCACCAAGTCAAACTTCAACCAAACAAAAAAGAAAACAGAGGGAGAGAAAGGAAGAAAGAAAGGCCCCAAGAGGCTCCCGGTCGTTCCAATCAGGTCACTGTTTCCATACCAATTAGGACAGATGCAAAGCACATTATTAAAAATAGGTCTGCAGACCCATCTATGTTGATTATTGTCCTCCGTTTCCGTCCCCAGCCAACTCCGTTAATTAATAAAGAAACTGCCAGAGAAGGAGGGGGAGAAAGGGTGGCAGGGATTCCCCTGACTGGAGCCTCCTGTTCAGAGAGTTCAAGAGAGAAATTGGACACTTGAGCCTCTCTGCCATTTTCCATTGTGTGTGTTTTTCCTAATGAACGGTTTAGTGATGCAGGGCTGGAAGTCAGCTTTACCCCACCCCCACTAACCACCATCCATCATTAAGTGACCCAGTAAGAGGTATTTAGTACTTAACCCTCTCTAGAAGAAGTCAGATTGTTGTGTGGCTGGCTTTTCCCTCTCCAACCACCCCTTCACTCCTCATCTGTTTGTCTGCCTCTGAAAACATCTCTGCATTTTTCGGAGGGGATTATTCTTCCTCAGAGGAACCCTAGAAAGAAACAGCAGTAGCCACCCCATAGCCAGCCTTTGTACAGAAGAGGAAGCACTCGTGTTGGAAAACCAGGGATGAGATCCTGGCTTTGTTGACATTGTCGAGGCCAGGATTTCACTCTCACAACAGTAAAACCATCTGCCTCTGAGAGGGCAAAGAAGTTGATGGAGAGATGGCCCTGTAATCTGTGCAAGGGGTATTGCTGATCAATATACGTGTTGGTGATTTGCAAGAGGAGAAAGAATACGTAGTCAGTAAAAGTCAAGGAGGGCTGTGAGAAACGTAAGTGATAGATAATACTTGCAACAGAGAGCACGCTTGTCTCCCTCCAATTCTGCTAGCCCTGCAGGACTCTCCTCCAGCCAAAACTAATTTATCTTCATAAGCCTTCCTCAAAAAGCAGGACAGTGTTATTAGTGCCATTTTGACAGTGGGGAAACTGAGTCAAGGACAAACTAACCTGACCAAATCATTAAATGAGTCAGACAGAGCTAAAAATGGAACTGTGCAGTCCAAGGTTTTTCAGCCAGTGTGCGTTTGCTTTAAAGCGGAAGTTAGGGGGAGGCAGAGAGGTTAAATGAACCATTATCATAATTAGACTTGATGAAAGCAAATCTGGGGTTTGGCCCAAGATGGCAGATCACGTTTACCTTGAATGAATGTATGTCAGTGTGTCTCCTAAAAATTCTCTATTAAAATGCCCTCGTGAGCTCTGAACCTGTGAGGTAGAAGTCCCAGATATAATTTAGAGTGCAAAAGGCCCTGCATGATCTTGGTCACATCACTTATCTCTAATGACCTCTAAAGGCTCTCTCCATCTCTAAAACAAGGGCTGTCACACCCATTTGGAGTGTAAGCTATTTTTTGCAGGGTCTTTTTCTTACTAACACACTTTTACAACACTCCTTTATGTGATATTGGGAACTGCTGATACTTCTGGAAAAAGAACAGCCACAAATTGCAGCCATCTCTGCACCTCTGAGCTGACAGGCAGAACACATTCACAAGCACAAGCAGGAAGGAAAACTGTAAAGCATAAGCAAAACACCCACCTGCAGATGCCAGCAAGGCTGTTCATCTGCAGACTGACTGCAATTTCCAATTAAATACAAAGTTACTTTCACACAGTCTGTTCTTTCGTTAGACTGAAGGGTTTTGTTTTCCTTTTCCTGAGTCACTCTTTACTAGAGACTTTCCACATCACATGTTTTATTTTTCACAAGGGCTCTAATGCACTGCATAATAAAAACTCATGTCATGAGTCCAGAAAATCCACTGCAGGCTTCAAAAATACACACACACACAAAAAAAAAAAAAAAAAAAAGAATTTTTGAGTTTTTTTCAGCCTAATCATTTTTATTACATCCCACCACCCTGCAAATTGAATTGCTCGAAACATCAGGTGATTGATCTAACACTAAGGTGTGATAACACGCTTTCCTACACAATAGAACTGAACTTCAACTGTAATATCAGGCCTGCTATGATGGAGGGAGGAGGTCACAAACATAGAACCCCTTAGTCTGATATCCCCATTTCTGTAAGGATCACTAATAACTCAGGGTGCCAATAATTTACAGCCAGCATAGATACATTTCAAGTTCACCAGAGAAAACCCATATATTATGATAAATAAAGCACCTCCTAGAAATACAGAGCATCACAAAGATGCCCAAAGGGGGAAGGGGTCTGGGAGCTGACTGCTGCAATGGTCTGTATACTGGAAGCGAAATCTACCTGTGTATAATGAGACACTGTGTACAGAGGTAATAAATGAAACAAAAGCTACAGGAGGTGTTATGTGGCAAGAAGCAGTCTTCTGATCCTACTGTACTAAGAACACTGTATTTTCATAATTTTGGTTTTTGTAGAGTACAAAATACATGTGAGGCTGGGTACTTCATCTTCAATAACTAGGCTGGAAATGCAACATCTTGGCCTGCACACCTGTGACTGAACCAAAGATACCTAGAATTAGAAACAGGACCTGTGTTCTCCACAGGTCAAACCCAGAGAAAAAAAAAAATCTAACACAGAGGGACCACAGAAACACAGACTCAGAAACAGAAACTGTCCCACCTGAAACATCCCAGCGTTCAGCAAGTACCTTTCTCTCCTCAAACTTTTGAATCTGGATAGTGGGAGCAAAGAATGTATCTGACCCACTCTCTTACCACTGGATTGCTGTATCATGCCAATGGAGAGAATACCCTTTTCCTTTTCCTCCTTCCCGTGAGTAGAGTCCCTTGTACTGCAAGTGGGAAACACATGTAGACTTTTTGTTGGCTGTCCACAAGGAGCAGGACTATCAGAAGCTTTTCTTCCTTGGGAAAACTTTGTGTTTCGTGTTATTTTTCCTGAAGCTGAGGCTCCGAGTAACCCAAATATGACCTTAAATGAGTCAATGGGACACCCCATCAGCTAGGGAAATGGCATCATCCTGCCTCACATTTATCTCGTGGAGCCAATTTCAGAGGCACTTCATTTCTGAAGCACTTTTAGGCCCTGGTACAATTTACGCAGGGCACACTCTGCTCTCCAGCTAAGCAAACACTGTTTTGTTTTCTTTAGCCCTTGAGAGCTCTTGCCTCCAGCATCCCCCCAAGGGGAAAGGAGTAGAGCCTCTTGTGTCGGTTGAGTGCTCACATGAGAGGCTGGTAAAGCAAGTGGTCCCTCTTGGCTCATGTACAGAGGAAACACAATCCATGATGTGACACTAGATGAGGAGCTTATCCTGTACCTGGACCTGCTCACTGTCTGTGTGCTCCCCTCCTCCTTTACCAATTTGTGAGCAAGTCCCTGACCCGATTGGAACAAACCCTTGAGCAGATGCTTCCCTAACTTCCTGAGAGGCATGTTGGTGGCTCCTTAGATCAGGCTGAGAGCATCCAAGTGAGTCTAAAGCATGCAGGAGGGCCCTTCAACCACAGAGAGCCCATCCATCCTCCAGCTGCTAAATAAATATAAGCAGCAGTGACAGAAAATCAGCACTCCACAAAATTGTTTATGGGATTTGCCAGAAAAACTTAATACCAGCAAGAGCAATGTAGAGCTGAGGGGGAAGGAGACTATTCGTAAAGGGCAAGGGAATGCTGGGAATGACCAATGCCAGGCAAACCAGTGCTGAAGGGGCAAAAGCTAGCATGAGCAGAGATTTCATAATATTGAATTTGCTTCTTCTCTGTCAGCAATTTGTACACCAGCCACTAAAGAAAGAAAGGAAATAGTGGGAGCACTAGAAAACAAATAAAATAATCAAATCCAACCGACTTCACCTAAGGTAGATCTGGTTAGTGCTCCATTCCAGAGCAAAAAAAGCCACAGCAGGAGAAAAGTCAAGCTGGAGAACTATTCAGCATCTAATCCAATAACTAGCACCTCAACAACAAAAGTAAAGAGCTTCAGGTCCAACTCAAAAAGCATGTGAACTGTGTTCAGTGAGATACAGGTAAAGCTGAACATGCCTTCATTCCCAAGATGCTCCTTGCTTAGCTCATGGAAGAGGCAAGATGACCAAATGTAGAGCCCATTATCTGCTCTATAGCAGGTAAATACCTATTCAGCAGAGATTTCTCATCTTCTGTGAGTTGCCCAGCAACTTCTAGAGCCTTTGGTCTACAGTGAAAGTCTACCGCTTTGTCGCCCAGAATATTTGATTATTTGTAAAAAGTGGAAAACTGTCACCAAAAGCAATTTAAGAAGCCACACTATGGAAATATGCAACAGCTGAGCATTGATGGCCTACATCCAGTTTTGAGTCCTGTATTAATACAGTGAGAGCAAACCTAAACAAGGGCATAAATATATATATATATATATATTATGTATGTATGTATATATGAACCATACATAAATACAGGTGTCTCTCTCTCCAGGCAAGAGGCAAGTGCCTACCTGCCAGAGCAGACATCCCACCCTGCTCTTCAGCACTTCTCACCCACTAGCTTACACAGTTCCCCATTACCATGTACCTACATCTACATGTGCTCATATTTAATTCAGATGTCTGGATTGCACTGCAAACAAGCTGCCTGGAAACCTAGCAGTGCCAGCTCTAAGCTCTTTTGTGGATTCCACCCCTAAACTTTGTGGTTTGTTTCCCCATCTCTGAAACAGGAATGGCAGCAAAGAAAGATAGTGAAGTGCTCAGGTACTGTTATAATGCAATGAAACTGATTAATTGAGCTACCAAGCGTAAGAAGGGAAAAATCAAAATCTCTATAAAAGCAGTTGGAGGAAAAATATTTCCTGATTATTCAACCACACCACAGCCTTTGCAGTGTACAGTCAAATCCCAGTTATATTCTCTCCAGCACTGCCTCTGCCATATACAAAGAACCACACAGTTCCCCACACTACTCGAGTGAAATTTCAATGATAAGACAAAATAGACAGGAAACCAGAAGGTTTACTGAATGAAACATTACGGCATTGACTCATGACTCATTTTAGTCCATAGAAATCTGTAAAGGCAGCTGCTTTCCCAACATATTCATGTTTTCACAGAATCCAATGCCCCCAGCACATACTGTCCTGTGTCTCAAGAATATTCATCCCTAGTTTCTTAATATAGTTTGATAAATCCAGTCCCTTTCTCTTAATAGTATATACAAGAAACATATGAACAAAGTTGACCTTGCAGTTATGTGCTGGATAGGATTGACTTCAGAGCCCTGATTCAGACACCCTATGTAATAGCAGGCAGATGATCAAGTTTCAAAGCTCCTCAGAGTTAACAGAGATCCTACTATTGTTTCAGTGGTCTTTGAATGAGACTCCTAAGTGGTTTTTTCCACTCAATCTGCACTGTGTATTTACACTGTAAGCTCCCCAAGGCAGAAACTGTTTCTCATTTAACTGTGCCTTTTGTCACAACTAAGATTTAAGTGACACTAACAATTATGCCCTGGTCCTGCTACAGCATACTGACTTGGGGATTGAGAAGGGACCAAAGTTTCAAAGAGAGAGATAGAAGTCTAGTGCTCTAAGATCTAATTCCTGTGCTCAGAGCATTAGATCCATAACTTCCAAAAGAAATCTGGGCTTGACATTGCTGCTCAGAAACTTAAGGAAAGACCTGGAGGTGTCTAATGTCAGAACTTGCAGGACACAAGACTACAGTGGCCTTCGATTACTGTTGATTACAATGCTGATTCACTGCTCAAACCATAGTTCAGCCCTTGGAGGAAAACAGTTTTTTATCCTGTATCTGCATCTTTTCTCTTTGCTCTTGCCAAAGCATGTACAGTATCCAAGGAGAATGAGCTCCAGCACACATCACCATCAAGTTTATTTCAAGTAAACATGACTTTCTTCCTGTCCCAGTATTATACCTTTTCCTCCAGAATTTTCCCAGTCTTTTTGCTCTCCTTCTCACAAATATCGCCACAAACACAGCTCCTAAAGTACTACCAGGAGACATGAGGCTCAGTAAAGCATGGCCCACACAGCAAAGCCCCTGAATGACTCCTAGGCTTCATGCCACCAGCACCTGCCCCTGTGGCCCTAGCAAAGCTGGTGACATAAAAGCTGGAACATCCCCTAAATCTTCACTAATTATCCCAACAGACTTCAATGTCCTCCAAGAACCATGTGAAGGATCTTCCTAATTACTAGCCAGACAATGGAGAGTGGAGTCGGGTCCCCGGGATCCTCCAGCCTGCCAGCCCCAGCCATGCATGTTCCTGTTTGGCCTCTGTGGCTGACTGCTCCATATGGAGACCACCACCCCACACTTCCTCTCTTCCATCTCCACCCAGCTCCCTCCCTGCCCCCATCACCACCACCCCCAGCATGAGGATTTTATGAATGAAACTTTCTGACAGTTATGGGGTTGGCAGAGGCCTATTCAGCAAGCTGGGGAATGTGTGAACACCAGGCTTCATTAGAGACTTCTCCCAGTCAGCTGATAGCTCATTAACTTAAAGTGGCCTCTTGTTTTAAAACCTCAGAGACCAGGAGGTGGGGTGTAGAGAAGGGGGGGATGGTTCTCATTGTTCCTCTTGCCTCTCTCCCCCTCTGCCCCCTGTGAGATTAGGCGCCCTTGGAGGGGAGAGAGAGAGGCTAAAACAACTTTAATTAGTTATTTTCAAAGATTTTCTCCCCCTTTCTTCCTTTTTTTGTGTGTGTGTGGAGCAGGGGGGGTCTCTCAGCTGGGTTTTTCTGCATGGAGGAGCTCACGTCATTATGCTTAAATCCAGCTCCTCCGTCCTTTGTCTCCTGGCCAACAATAGAAGAAGGCTTGTAAAAAGCTCCTTCCAAAACTCCTGGAGACTGTCTGAAAAGGAAGATGGGGTGAGGACTCCTCTCTTTCCTCCCTCGGTCACAGAAGTGACAGTCTGGTGCCTGTGCCAGCAGCTTTCCTGTGTTAGAAGCTAGTACCGGGGTAAGTAGGGCAAACAGAGTGCTGATTCCTAAACTGCTGCTGTGTCAGATGAAAAGTGGAGCCCAGACTCACTTCACAAAGTGTCTGGTAGTAACTGTTCTCTGTGTGGATTTAAGGTCAGGCTGGAGCTGTGGACATTGAGGTCAATCTTAGGACTTTATCCCAAGACCTAATCCTCTTCTTTCTTTTAAAGAGATCATAAAATAAGTGCAGCAATAGGACAAACCCTCCTTCATGACTCCACTTTTGAAGAACCTGAAATAAACAACTAAATTGCCATTATTGTCACCCATAGGGAAATTGGTTGAGACCAGCACATTTATTTCTTATAGGCAAATGACAATGGCTTTTAGCATCTCGTGCTAGATGGAATTTAGCAGAATAGAGAAGGTGTTATCCCCTCAGTTGTGGTATAAGGACCAACAACAATAACAAAACAAACAAACAAAATAAACCCCAACCCCAAACCTCAAGCAAACAAAAAACTCAAAGAGTCTTTGTTCCTTGCTAGCACCAAAGCCTAGAACAGTACCCTAGACCAGCAGTTGCTACAGTGCCAACCTCCAGCTTCTCTTACAGTTCTTCTTTCAGTATTGCAAAGAAACATTTCTTTCCATAGCTTCTGTTTGGGCCCATAGACAAAGGAGATGTGTCTCTGTAGACAAGTTGAAGTTTGCCTGAGTAGATGAGTTCATGTGTGAGGCAGAAAAATCAACCATGAGTTATGGTTTAACCAGTAGACTTATACACTCTAAATCACACTTAACAGCATGTCCTTTGCCTGCTTAAATCAGGAGTTGCGAAGAATTTGGACTATTAGACTGATAGCTCTCATACTTTTTTCTTACATTCCAGCACAGGTGCAGGAACTGAGGTGTTGGTGGATGTTGCAGTTGAAGGGTATTCCAAGGAGTAGGTGCAAATTGCCTGCCATGGCTTCTTGGATCAGATTCAAAAGAAACAGTTTGGACTACAGGCTTTTTAGGGTAAGGATTTCTACTGCAGTTTAAGCACTTAGTACCTGATTTGGTCAGCTGTCTTACAAGAAACTGAACAGCTTTTGCAAGTTTTTGGAGACAAGGACCATCATTCCCTTCTACCCTCTGCAAAACCAGAGCATAACCCTTGTTCCCTTTCAAGTCCACGTCATTCAACTACTGCCTTTCTGAGGAAACAGAAGGTAGGATTTTGCCCTTGTTTAAACACTGTCAATCCAAGCAGAGCGGTTTGGAGTCATTTGTGCCCTGATCCTGTCAGTTCTCATAAGTGAGCCTGGCTGGCTCACTGCTGCGCAGTCCTCCAAGGAGCTGTGCCGAGTACCGCAGTGCTGCTAACGCAGTGTGCTGGTGTTCCCAGCCGGCTGTCACAGCCACCACCTGCAGGACTTAAAGACTTAACCACTAAAGCTGTAAACCAGAGGTTCCTGCAACATTTTTGTTGCAAGACTTTACAAGACTGATCTTTTTGGCAGTGGTTGTAAGGACGACAACTCTCTCACTCTGTTGCATCCCTCCTCTTCTATTTTTCCTGTCCTAATCTGACCCCCATGGTTTGTGGGGATTTCTAAAAGCTAAACATCTCCAATATCTCATCCTATAAGTGACTGTATTTTGAAAGTTGGAAACATGATTCTTATGAATCAATAAGGGTCTGAATCATGTTCTATCACTGGTTGTCTAATGAGCCTGGCATTTTTGAATTAAATAAACTCTGCAAGTATTACTTTTATTGTACTTTCATTAAAGCAAAGCAGTTTCTTCCCTTGCTGATTGCAAGGATTTTAAAACATAGATTCATTTGCATTTGTGAGAATTTCTAATTTTCTGTTCTCTACATCAAAGAATGCACTACATTTTGTGATGAGTCACATCAGTTTTCACTTGCCATGAACTGGCAGGTCCACATGTTTCCAGGCAAGGCCACTCCCCAGATTTTGTTACCTTATTCTTGAATTTAAAACAACAAAGCCTTCCAGCTCTTTGCTGCAGTTACCACCAGAAATGGCTGCACTCATCAAAATATTGGGTTTTCCCTCCAGGAAAGCTTAAGGATTACTCACAGGACACTCACTAGTAGAATGAAGCCAAATTTACAATAAGAAGAAAGCAAAGATAGTACTACTATAAAGGGAAACAGAAAGGAGAGAGTGCTACAATACTGTGTTTTGTTTATCCCTCACTAATTCAAAAGCATACCAATATCATAACACACCAAGTACTACCCATCTACAGTTAATAGATAAGCTAAAGAGATGCTTGAATGTGGGTTGAGTTCCAGCCTTTGGGTCTAAATCCAGAAGCCTGCACAGAAAAGCTTAACAGAGACAAGAGGAGCTCATCAGCCGAGGTTGTAGCTCACTGACCAGGAAGGGATTCTGCACCAGGCAAGTCTACGTTAGACCAGACAGAAAAGAATGAAAGAAGGACTTGTCATCTTCCTCACTTTACAATTGGATAATGTAAAGATACAATATGTTATCCCATGATAAAAATGCATATTTGTAACAGAACCAGAAATAAAAGCTACATTGCCTGACCCCACAGAATTCATTAAAAAAAATAAAATAAAATCTTGTAATAAAGAAAACAGAACTAGGTAGAAAAAAGGCCTGGTTTTCAGACCAATGGATATAGTGACATTATTTCAACTTACAAACTTCGTCTACTCCATATACTTAGAGTGTCACAACTGCAACAAAATACTGTTTCATTGGAATGTGTATTCACCAGTGCATTCACCACTGCTTTTGGAACATTTTCCATGACAAAATGGAAGCTGGGCAGAATCTGCATAGCAGTATGACAGCTCCTATAAGGCTAGCAGTTAGAAAAGACTGAGCAGAAGATGGGTCAGAGCATACCAACCACGGCAGCAGCAGTAGGCAGCAGCAGTTTTGTGTATTGCAGTGGCATTCAAATAGAAATTTTCCAAAGACATACAGCACTGACATTTTAAACTTCTTTCCCAGCATGAAGGCTGCATCATAACATGATCCAAATTTAACCTCGATAGGCTCTATGCTGCCACAGCTGGGATGCTCCCAGTACCCAAGGTAGCTAATGCAGGCTTTGCTGAATTGATTTATTTCTTGGCACCAGTGAGAAGCCCAAAGCACCTTTTACTTTTCAGTCTAATGCACAATTCCTGCCATATGGATGGAAGGCATAGGGTGTTATATTACTGCAGAGAGACCAAGATGAGGACCAACTCCCTAGCTGGATGCACACATAGGAAGAAACAATTCTTTCTCAAAAAGTTTGTGATAAAAGTGGACTTAACAGGAAAGGTCTAGACAAATGAAGAGGTTAAACAACTTGCCAAGATTGCTGGGCAGGACAATGTTACACCTTGGATAGCGCTTGGTTTCCTGGTATTTCTGCTTCTATACTAAGGTGTGCACAAACTACTTGCTCACTTGAAGATCTTTTTCCTTTTGTCTTGTACAGGACCATGTGTCACAATCATCCCTTCCATGCATGGAAGTCTGTTCCAGTCGTGGAACAGACTCCACGATTAGCACACTGCAACAGCACAGGCTGTGTGTTACTGTTTTGTGGTATTGTGTGTTATGCCAGATAAATTCACCTAGGTACAGTAGCTTCCTTAAGGCATGTTCAGGGAAAACATGCCAAAAATCCCCTACCAGCATCTCCCAGGACACTAGACTTCACTATAAGCACTTCATTTTTCTTCCCCAACTTTTCAGTTTCAAATCCCAAGTAACAGGATATGAAGAAGAGGAAACAAATTTAACAGCTGAATGAAAATGAGTGGTCTTGTATGACCTGTTAACTGTCCTGTCACTTGCTAAGGCTACAAGTATTTGATTTTTAGTTCTCTACTTCCACTGAAGCTTTGAAAGTGTCCCAGCAGATGCTGGTCTTAGGTTTACAGATACTGTCCCACTCGTCTAAATAGAAATTTTAGGGCACTGAGTATTGTAGCTTCCTTTTTTCTTTTAGACCAAGATATAACACAATCTCTACCTTTTTTCCCTCCCCTCTCATTCAGTGATGCCCAAAAAATAAGCATAGTACCAATCAGCATGAATCCTTCTATATCAGACAGTGCAATGCATTCATATACCCTAAAGATTTAAAAGGATGTCTCATCCCAGAACTGGCTGGAGAAGGAAGATGCTCTGCTCAGTGGAGCATCTCCTGGATGGTGGAAAATGACTTGCATTCTCTGTACCCAAAACTACATGAGGATGAACTTTTGACTTCAACCCCTGCCAGCACCGAAGAATTTAAAACTTCTTTGTCTTCTCTCCTTGTAAAACAATCCCTTCTTACTGTGATGTCTGTGTGAAGGTGGCAACTAAGGCTCAGCCTTCTGTCAAGGCCAATATCATTCCAGATTTAGCCTGACATCATCAAAGTTCATGCTGAACTGCCAACTTCTCTCCTTGTTTTCATCAATTTGATGCTTTTTTTCTAAACATATCCATATGTCACAACTCTGACGGCATGCCTTTCCTAGCTGTCTTTTCCTCCTCCACTGTCACTATTTCATTTATGTATATAAAGATTCCTAGATCAAATACAGATCACTCAACATCCTGACATTCTCAAGAGCTAGCTATGAACTCTGATTATCACAGAAATTTTTCCTAAAACAAGTATCAAACAGAGTCTATTTTCTCTTCTCTGTGAAACCTCAGCCAGCATAATCCTGACATGTGGAACTTCCACATGCTCAGCCACTGGACAATACTATGAAATAAAGAGACGGTGAGTCATTGCTCGGAGCTTCGAGTTTCTGCAGGTGTGCTACACTGGCAGGGAAAGCTGAAGTCATACCTAAGAGAATGGTACGTCACCAAAAATGGCACTCAATTGTGACAGAAGACAATGGTGAAGCATTGCAAAACCTGGCCTACTTGTAAAATGCAAAGAGAAGCTATGTCCTCACTCCTCAAAAGTGATTTTGGGGAGCTGAGAACATTTCAGAGGACAGGGTACCCCAACAGCACAGCCCTTCAAGAACAGAACTAATGGCAACTGCCACAAGAACAACAATAACAGTGGTTGGATAATGACAGATTTGCTAATACCAAGGTAGAGTGGAATGCTTTATATTTTAGGCCAGCCCAGGCAGATTGACACAACATTTGGATAGTTATGAAATTCTGTTAGGCCAGAGGAATAATAAGTTGGTCACCAAAGACGGCATTAGAACAAAAAGGCTGCCATGAGGGGGCACTGAAAGAAGGCACTAGCATTGCAACTGGGGAAAGGATTCTTGCAGAAATATCATGATGAGGGATCAGGAAGAAAAGGCCATCTACTTGATGCCTATTTGAAGTATGCAATGTTGTCAAGGAATAAAGCAGAGAAGGAAAGAAAGAAATAAATCAATATGAAGTTCCTTCAGGAATGCAATGAACACAGGGGGTGCCTCTGTTTGGCAGCCCCAGGACGCTTGCAGCCCTGGCTCAGATTGTGTGGATATGTTTTTGACTTGTCCCGGTCAGCAGATTAATGGCATTAACGAAGTTTCCATTAGCATCGGAGATTGGGGAGGAGGGTGAAGAGACAGAGGCGTCCAAGCGGAAAGCCACATGACTGCAGAATTGATAAGGCTAAAGATGAAACGGAGCTTCATTGGCATAAGAGAGGCCAGGAAATGCCACTACAAATTAGCCCCAGGCCTCATTTCTTTTCCCTTCATTATCCAAACCCCTTCAGGAGAAGAATGGAGGAGGTTATGACCCTCTCCCAACACACACATACACAGATATTGAGTGAGTCTCTCTCAATGAACATAGACATGGGTATATCTGTGTGTGTCTAAGGGTCGGTGTGTGTGGTATATTTGTGTCTAGGCAAATCTGTATTAATACATTACGCTAAAAAAAAAAATCTGTACTTGCATCAATATGTATCTACCTATCTGTAGTCAGGGCATGTGTTCTCATATCTACCATCTTTGCAGTTAAACCATGTAATATTTTTTCATATTAGTGATCTTTTCCTGAAAGTAACACCACTGACAGCAAAAACCTTACACAATTCAGTGAGAGTTCCAGCACCTGAACAGTGAGAGTCCCAGGACCTCTCCACAGTAAGTTACACATTACTTACAGAGTTTCTGGGCATAAGTTTCTACATACATGTTTTCCTGCAGACTTGTCCTTGTACTTGTTTCTGAAGGTCTACGTACAAGGTGTATGCTGAGGGCAACGACACTCTTCCACATATAATATTTTTTTCTTTTTGTGTGCATATCCTCTGTGTGTGCTTCTGTGTTCTGCCAATTATGTGGTTGCTTGTATCTGTGTCCCAGCTGTCTCTTTTCTGTGCATGAGTGCCTTTTTCAGAAGTCTGCATACCTCAAATAAGTTCTGGAATGTGTACACACTTCTGTGTGTCTTCCTGTTTGTGTATCTTTGAATACAAGTGCATGGGAACACACGGCTGTATTTGTGAAAATTTTTCTTTAAATTACATGTAAATTATTCTGTGTAAAACTGTGGACAAGTTCTAGTGTCCCTGTGCTTATAATTTTTGACAATAATAATAAAAAAAATCTATTTTTTTGCTATTGACTACTAATTGCACCTGAAAATTAATGAATAGAGGTAAATATAATAGTGAATAGTCAAAAAGTATTTTTCATAAAAAACACACAAATTCCACAATACAGGTATGAGAACTAGCTAAGGAAAACAGAACAGAGGATAAGATGCATTTTAGCTAGTCGTTCATATCCAGCAAATTTAAGGTGAGGAAGATTATTTCCTACCTAGATTAAAAAATAACATTTCTCCAGGTCTAATGACATCTGTGTGTTGTTAGTAAAAAAGGTAGGTTCTCTTCAAAGAGACTGTTAGCCATAGGCTACTAACATGAGAAACAATTTTGCCTAGGGGTAAACAAGAAAACAACCTCCTTCTGCGTTTGGAAAACAAAAAGAGGAGAGGAAAAAAGTCGGGGAAGGATGTGTAAATGGAGCTTTGTGCAGTGGTGCTCTGTTATGTGAGCTGTATGTGACAATAGCCCTGAAACCCTATGCGAGCAAACTCATAAAAGAGGTCACTGTCTCTTTAATTAAAGCTCCCTGGTTTGAGGTTAAAAACAAACCCAGTGTTTTATGACCAGGTGTGCGTGTGAAAGAGATGGGAACTCGATCCCCAGCCCAGTGGCACAGCAGCAGAGAGGAGATAAGGGAGGAAAGCTTTTTATTAAGGTGTCGCTTGAATGCTGCACCAGGCAAGGCAAACGCTGGTGAGGCAGGACACACAAGCCCCCAGGGACCAAGGCTGCAACAGGACAGCACCAGGAAAGGGGAATGATGGAGAGGCAGGACAAGCTCCCAGGACCAAACCTTCCAAACCACCAGGAACAGGAGAGAGGGATCTAGGAATATCAGCTGAAGAGAGATCAGGAAAGGCACCAGGAGGGTATGGGGGAAATAGCAACCGTTACCAATCCCTACGGCCTACAGAGGCAAAGACAATAGTGATTGTAGTATCACTCAATAACAAATTGAAAAAGTTGGCAAATAACAGGGGAAGAAGAGCAACTACAGAGCCCTTGTTGGTAGGCCTTGAGAGGGGCCAACCCTTCCTAAAGCAGCCTGCAGACAAGAGCCTCATATTGTTTGTGGAAACAATAGGAACTAGACTGATCCTAGCATCTAATAAAATGCTAAACCAAGATAAGCAGAGAGGTTGCACCCTCTTCCTGAGCCTTTCCTGTCAGCGATGTCACACTTGGAAACTGGGGCTTCCATTTGCTGTATAATCTAATCTTTAGATCTCACTTCTAAGGTACCTGTCACTAGAATAATATTGAACTCTAATGAAGTGGCTATGTCCCATGGGTTGATTTGGTTATGGGTCCTTTCTTTACAAAGACTCCAGCTGCCAGTCCCTGTCCTGAAAACTTAGAAACAAGGAAAAATCAGTCAGTTCTCTTCTATACTTGCATAGAGAGATACAAATGTTCAGCTTGAAACAGCAGACAATCCAGAACCAAGTCCCTGGGTTGCAGGACAGTTTATCCTGGGTAGAAACATAACGCAAGCCCTACATACCACTATCTCTGGGCACTTGAAAACATGTGTTCTGAGATAAAAAATCTGAATTCCAATCTCAGCATGGCATGAATATCCCAGGAGCTGGAGTGACACAACTGTGAGATCCTCAGCAGACAGATTTGCTACAGTAATTACTAAAAGAAAGCTGAAATGTGACGTGAAAAAAACCACCAAACTTGTGAACCTCCCATCTCATTACATAGCTATGTAAATAACAGCAACAGCACATGCTCTCAAAGTGCTGTATTATGAAGAAATGAAAGGCTAACTTGGTATCTTCTCTGTTCGAATGCATGCAGTTTTAGAGAAAATTTGTTTAATTTTTATTTTTCTTTAAGAAAACAGATAAAATTTTAGTAGGTACAATCAGAAGGCAGTAGAAGGTCAGCTCATCATTTACTGCATTCAGTAAAAGTATCAGAGATCTATGATATGGATGGGAAAAGCAAAATGAGAAATGCAGAAGAATGAAAGGGATACAGGAGAGAGCAGACTACAATCATAGAGTGATGCTTTACTCACATTTATCAGTATTCTGCTGTGGAATTTAAGTTTATTTCCAGATGAGATTAAATATCCTACCTCCAAGTTATAGGCAAGGAAATTAGATCATGGAGAGGAAGTTTCACTGCCAAAGAATTAGGAACAAAACCAAAGTCTCAGCCTTGTTCAAGAAAAAGAACAAGTGATCACCCCAGCAAATGTCCAACAGCACTTCCTTCATTCCTTGAAATTTCACTGAAGAAAGATGCCTTTTTTCAAAACATACCAGCTACTAGGTTTGATGCTGAATAACTGAGTGGAATTCTGCAGCCTGTGGCAGGCCACAGTATACAAACTAATAGTCCTTCTGGGCTTGAAGACTGTGAAAACAGAAGATTAAATTAATCTCTGGTTTAAATCCTCTGCAATTTTGCCACGAATGTGTTTAAACCGGTTATGGTAACCTGTTTGCGAATAGAAGACAGACAAGTCCCTGAACTACAGTTCTATCATGTTTATTCCCATGTAAGGCATGCCATTCCCCCACATAATGTTTCAACAATGATGACTGCCCCTCTTCTTTTTACAGCCACTATTAAGTCTGACTTCTAATTTCCAAAGCAGTGGGCCAAATTCCTTCGTGGTGTAACTCTCTTACTATCAGTAAAATTAGGCTACAACTAAATTTCCCCTTTCCAGTTTCACAATCCATCTTTATTCAACAGTCTGTGCATAATGGTCCATGCTTACAAGTATTCTGTGTATGAAAAAAGTTCAGAAATAATAATGTAGATGGTGTAAAACAAAGATTTGTTTGTCTAAGGTGGAATGATTGAGCAAGCTTTTAAAATGCAGATTTACATTGACTGCAAATCTCTTTCAGAATTGTTTAGCTATTTCAGCCTAGGCAAGTTTTCTGAAAGTCCAGATCATTCAGTTTGATATGCTGAATATGAAATGTATACCCCTTAAAACACTAATCTGTAATGCTTTCTTAAAATTTAGTTCAATTTTACTTTTTTTTTTTTCCTACAAAAAAACAACCACACTAAATGCAAGTATTTCAGGCCTAAGAAAAAAATACTGGTTTTAAACCAACAGAGTTATACTCCCACTTGCTCCCTATCTTCCACCTTTTTTGGTGCTGCAAGCAAAACCAACAGATCAGTTACTGAAAATATCCTACTTCAACATCCAATAATCTACCTCATTTTCCTTGGGCTGAATTTTCTAAGCTTTGCTCACTCCTACCCTGCTATCCCTGATGCTGAAGCAAAGCAGAGGGAGCCCACGTACTTATGAGTACCAGCTAACAGGGATAACCACTTCCATTTACTTTACACTTGTGTAAATAGTCACATAAACCGTGGGATCCTGGGACATGTTTATAGTCTCCTGCTGAGCAGGAGCATTGCCAGCATCTGCTTTGTGACTGATGTTGGGTCTCCAAAAACAAGATTGTAGTGGTATGGGGGAGTAACTTCTTTGTTGGGTTTGGGGCGGAGTTTTAGATTGGTTTCAACTTTCTTTTTGTATGTCTCCCAGCTTTGCTTCTTGCCTCTTTCACCTTCCTTCACAGGCTCGAGGAAAATACCAGCTCCTGTCAGTACAGCGTATAAACTTATACATAATAATCTGTGCTTTTTTTGTTTCAGAAAAGAAACATATCTTGGTGGCACGGTTAG
Source organism: Oxyruncus cristatus (assembly GCA_013399855.1). Lineage (NCBI taxonomy): Eukaryota > Metazoa > Chordata > Aves > Passeriformes > Cotingidae > Oxyruncus > Oxyruncus cristatus. Next base: position 214,528 of record VXAY01002817.1, on the reverse strand, counting down.
GAGCAGATTGCCAGACAGACTTCCCTGACCTCAGTGTAGCTCTGCTGATTTACACCAGCAGGTTATCAAACTCTTTGAAAGGCTGTGTACAAGTCTCTTTTACTATAGTGATTAAAGCTGTAATATAGGTTGTGAAAGACCTATCCACAAAAAGCTGTGGCTTCCCTCTACTTTCTTTGCCAGGAACTATAGCTACTTGGATTTTTTGACGTGTTTTTCAAGCTGAAAATGTAGATTCAGCAAAACAAAACTTTTTTTCTCAGAGGTCAACCACTTTTGACAAACTACACTATTGTATGAAAAAAATCCAGTTTTCCTACTTAACGATATTCCCAACACTAAGCTGTTTTTTAAAAAAGAAGCTAGTCATTTGCATTTGACAGTTTAAGATCATCAAGATCTTAAATTCTCTCCACAGATCCAAACTAATGCTGGAGGTTTTCTCTCATTGTAGTTCATAAAAAGTTATCATAATATTCTCATCCACTACAAGGAACAATTTCTCAGAATTTAAAGTTTTTCCATAGAACAAGAGTGTTTTTCATCCAGATTTACCATAATTGTTGTATCACTTCCCAAATATCCTTACTGTCTCTTGCTTCAGTACAACTGAAATAACACTGTCCCTCACTTTCCACGGCCTTGAAAACTATGAATGTTTCTTGAGATACTTAGATATTGTCATCTTGGAGGCACAAAACTACTGTAAGATGCCCCCAGGGTTATAATTAGCCAATCTTGTATCTAGGGGGACAAAAAAGGTGTACAGATTGAATCAAAGGAGTACTGATTGAATCATAGGGACCTAAGAGTGTAAAAGACTAAAACTGAACTGGATACCAAAGACTGAAACTTCAAAAACATCTTCACTATGATAGTCTTAACTTCTTCATTATTCACTCTAGCATTATCCTAAAACGGAGAGGTCTTGCTTAGGTATTCTTTACTTAAGGCTCCGAGAAGGTATCATGTAGATAGCCTGTGATTAAAGGTATCTACATGAGACTGTGCAATATAAATTCAGTTTCCAACTCAGCTCCTGCTCTTTGAAAGTAAATAAACCATTTGCTTGGTTCCTTAATTTCCCTTACTTATCTCAGTTTATCAGCCCTACCCAATCATTTTCAATTCTTATGAAGGTCTTGTCATGTGCTTCTCAAATCCAACACTGTGTTTGTATACATTGTTCTAGATGCTTCCATAAAGTAACTAAGAATAATAATAACAATAAGATTTAGAAAGACAAACATACAGAGCTTTCTGAATCCAAAATATTTATAAAATTCTATACTCTGGTGAAGTGGGGGAGAGGGAGGCAGGGAAACAAACAAATGAACAACAAGAAATTAAAAAAAAGAGAGAAAAGAAAGAGAGCAGAAACAGTGGAAAAGTATTACATGAAAAAAGAGATTAAGAGAATGAAGAACAGGCTGAATGTAAATCTCTCATAAAACTAAAAAAGTTTAGGCCTCCTACAAAATACCCCCAGTTAAGAAGATCTGTTAGATAACTGCAGTTTAAGAATCATTTTCATGGAAAGATCCCCTCTTTTTTATTGCAAACACTGTTCCCATCTATGCATTGGGGTGTAAGATGGTTGAGAATTTTTTTTCTAATACTGCTTTCATACAGTTCACCAAACAATTTGGGTAAGTGCCGAGACAAAACAGCAGTGAAACATCCTTCTGACTGAAGAGGGTGAGATAATGAAAGCAGAAATATTAGAGAAGACCTTTGCAGATAAAAAGTAATAAATATACATGTATGGATGCATTTTCATGTTTTGCTAGTTTTCCTACCCTGCTTTGTAGGACTGAAAAAGATTAAGAGGAAGAGAAGGTAGAAACCGGTGTGTCCAACAGCTCCCTCCCTATCGATGGCCCACCTGCCACCACAGAGAAACTGTGAGGAACCGGTATATACTCAGGCCTCTTGCCTTCCTTCCCATATGGGACAGAGACACAAACAAGACACAACAATTCTAGAATCAGAAGCATTTCTGGGTTCTCCAGCTTGCACATATTCATAGCAATCAAAACTGAGCTGTGACAGAGTGGCTCAGAGACAATTGTGGGAGAAGCCACAAAAGAAACTTAAATGGTTCACAAAAGACCCCTCCAAAATACCAGCATCACTTTGCTCTTAGAAAGGAAAGTGTCTGTTAACTTCAGCCACTATCAGTTCCAAACCCATGAGGTTCCCTTCTTCACTGTTTCCCCCTACCAAATAAACTTAGTATAGTCCCCCACAGACTCTTTTTCCAAAAGCCTGACACAAGATTTCTTTCTTCTACAGAACTTTTACACTAAAAATGGAATTGAAAAAGTTCCCCTCTACATTTTGTCCTAGAAAGTGAAACAAGAATAAAGTAAAAGCAGAGGCACTCTGAAGAGTTTCATGTGAATGCCTATGAAATTATAGGCCTTCAGCTACTCTGTGCTCAGCTGACACACAACACTGATACCCTGAAACTCTTCAGAGATAGATACAGACCTGGAGAATTCACCGTAGAGATGATCCCATCGTGTCCGCAAGGAAAAGAACGACTGATCTAATATCCCCTTTTATATGTCTCATTCCCCATTCCTTGCCTCATCCCATTTTTCCTCTGTTTTTTCAATTATTTGATTTCACAAACTTTATGAAACAGAGTGAAATAGAAAAAAAGAATAGAAATTAAAACAGAAATTAAAGGTAACGTTGCATGAAATTCCAAGAGAGCCAGGCTCTCACTCCTAGTGTCCACCACTGGCTTTTTGACAGTACTTCGAAGAAAATAGAGGCTAACAGTTCTTACTCATACTAGTACAAGTCTTAACAAGCCAGCTCTCTTCATACCCGAGTCCCCCTCTTACCCCACTCCTACCTCTTTCAAAAAGAGGAAGGAATGCTGTTATTCTCCACTCTGGCTTTTGCTCAGTCCTCTGCTTCTGTTTCCCCTCTCCCCCATTTCCATTCCAAAAGTTCTCAGTTAAAAGCATTGCCTGAAGCAAGATCACATCTCCATTAAGAGAGGCAACTTCATTACAGTTTAACATAAAAAGATCAGCTGATATTGATCCATAATTTGGACAAGTGCCATGCTATTGACAGGAAGACAAAATAAGTTAGAATGGCCATGTTTCAAAAATTCTGTATGTACACTCAATCACTGGAACAGAAATTGCAGTCGGGTATATTATAACAGAGCCGTGTTCTCTATTTCCCCTGTAGATCAATGCTAATATGAGGAGGGCCGCAGAAGATGGATGTTGCCGACAGAAAATCTTGAAATTCCAGGTTAGGATTTGGGTGGCTTCATGGATAAAAGTGTGTGTGTGTGCGCGTGCAATGGCTGTGTAATTTAAATGAGTAATTTAAATATAAAAGACCAAACTCCTTCCTTAATACCTGAGAGTGCTCTATTTCAAAGAAGTAACTTCCACATTTAAATTCAAGTTATGGAAAACAAAACAAATCCTGCCTTACATAAGTATCCAGGCTTTAGCTCACACACCTAAGTGACCGCAGATGGATTACTCAGTGGGCTTAGACAACCGCAGGACAATATACCTTCACATTCTCAGATATACCAAAGAAGTACATACGGGCTTTCTGTACATTACTGAACAATCACTCTGCCAGAAGGTAATTTTTTCAGAAGGAAGATGGTGTCAGGAAAGACAGAATGTTTCTTTCTGACATGTTTTACTAGAAACGAGCTACTGAAGCGCCACTAAATTTTGAGGGCATGTTGGCTGTTTCACTAGTAGGGTTTATGATCCCAATGTAACAGATGTTTAAACTGATCAACAAGAAGCAAATACAGGAACTTCAGCACCAAAAATACAATCTTCTACCATTTGAGCTAACTTAAACAGATATTTACTGTAACAGGTATCTATTAGATAGACCAGTGGTACAGAGAATAAAACAGCCAGACAAGGCATTATACTTGCACTTCGCCAAGAGCAGTTATTTTTGAGTACTTAACTCTGCTAAGGTCAAATTCACACGCATAGCCCTCTACCCCAACAGGTTTGGATCTAATCACAGTTCACATGGGAGAGTTGTAGGAGACTATAGGCCACCAAAGCAATGCTAGTTTCCCCAGGAATTTAGCACTCAAAAAAACCTCAGCTGTGAGACGTTTACCTCCACCATTTCCACCTAAACATCTCCTGTAGCTAATAGCAGTGAAAATCTTATTTTCTCTGTAAGCCTGCTATTTGAGACCAACATAACTCACTTAGCAATGCATTGCACACTATTTCTGATTATGTAGGAATACCAAGTAATTGAAGAGAAATAATACGCATCAGTGACTAGGATTTTTACCAGGATTCATCCCTTCCTGTTTCCTACAGATTGACATGTATTCATCTTCAAAGCTGAGGACTACAAGCCATACAGTTAACTCAAAACTATGTTGTTGCATTGGTAAATCCTTCCATATGAAAGGAAATACATACACACATATATAATATATTTCTCGGCTTTCACTACCCCTTCAGTACTTCACAGCTTCTTCAGTACTTTGAAGCAAAGTGTTTGTGTTGCTAATGGTACATTGCATAAACTGGGAGTATTTTTCAGAAGATGTATAGTATGGGTCATTCACAGAAAGTGTTCACTTTCAAATTGTTCAGTAAAGCAGCCTTGCTACCCAGAAAAGATGCTGCCCCATCAAAACTTCGTTCCACATTTCAGCCTTGATCTGAATCCAAACTTCACAACTAGCCTTTATCTTGACAACAAGCCAAACCTTTCTTCAGATACTACTGCATTTTCTGAGCTGCACAAACCCACACTGAGCTTTGTGACTCATACCCATTATTAGTTTAGTCAGATTATAGACACTTTGGATGCCTGGTTCTCAGCACAGTGCTGCAATATTTAGGACATGTATGGGGATGGTGAAGGAGGGGGTTGTTAACTGTATTTCTATTAATCACAGACCTTTACAGACGTACCTGCAGATTGACCATACAAGCAGAAATACTGTAAGAGCCATGGGTCTTCAGATCATGATTAAACTCTCGTGAAATCCCATCCAGTGAGCTACAACTGCCCTTTCACCTTGCTTTTCCTCCTTCCTTCTGAGCCCATCTGGCTAATAGGTCAGAAGTGGGGACACCTGTGCACAAAGCTATTGAAGCTGGGAGATTATTTGCTAACTCTGGAGGTTCAGTTCCCATCCGAAGCACCTGCTGTTGGCCCTGACTCACATGGGACCTGAATGCATCACCGGTGGCCCCTGAGTCACCTTTTCGCTGTTTGTTCTCTCAGCGTCATCGGAGGGGTATGCAAGGAGCTCGTCTTGTCTCCCTCCCACACGGGGCTTTCCGGGAGCTGTCGCTCCAAGCCTTCCGCGCCGGGATGCTGCAGAGAGCAAAGCTCCTACTGTGGCCCCAGAGTGGCATCTAGTGCTCGGCTGCCGCACTGCCCCTCACCAGCACCGCGCCGCCGTTCTCGCAGAGCGGTTCACCTGCTTTCCAAACACCAGGGTCAAGGACTTGGTCTTGAGCAACACGCAAAGTGACTGAGTTACCTCAAGGAAATAAGTGCGCTCCTCTCATAAACGGCAGGTCTAATTGATTCCACGGGAAGCAATCAATAGTATAGTAAAATAAAAAAGGAATTAAACGTATCTTTCTGGTTACTCAGACTGTGCTGTATGAAGATGATAATTTCTATACAGCCCAAACTAGAATATGACAAATTCTATTTAACTACATTCCCCCTCCCCTGCACACTTGTTACAGTGGTTTTACTAATATGCAGCTATGGAAATCTACTTGAAATTACTAAACCTTCCTTCAAAGGCCGTGACTGTTCTCAGGTACTGCAATGTTTGTTCACTGCTGCTCACAACAAATTTGTCTCCTAACCCTAATTCTTAAAACTTGTTTTTCCTCTTCCTGTATGTGCCAGTCAAATCTAAAATGCAGAACTCTCCAACAGCAGGACAGCAAAAGAAGATAAGGAACTGAGTGTACTTGCAGGGAGTATTTTCCATATATCAGAAATAAGAGCCATTAGAAGCAAAAAAACCCACAAATTACCTGGAGCTCTTGAGGGAACTCCTGAAGGCAGCGTCCTTTTTTCCTTATTATTATTATTATTATTATTATTATTATTATTATTATTATTATTATTATTATTATTATTATTATTATTATTATTATTACTACTACTTCATGACCAACTCAAGTATAATTTTATGGTGTATAATTTAATCAGAATGCTCTGCAGGCAGGTGCATTATCCCAGCTATGTTTCCTTCTTTCAGTCTGCCTGAGATGAAGTAGTTGGATATGTTAAAGAAAAGCTACATAACTGTATAAGAAGTGTGTAGCTTTTTCATATGCTTTTCAGTAGCAAATCTCCAAGTGTTTTAATAAAAAAGGTCACATGTTCCATGCCTCACTTTGTCCATCTGTGAAATGAGGATAATACCTAAAGACAGAGGGAGGTGAGGATCAGAATCCGTGTCCAGAGTCTTTCCAGTACTGAAATAGTTAGATTTTTTTTCCCATTACATCTGAACAAAAGAAACACATCTGAACAAAAGAAATGAGAGATAGCAGTAAGACAGTGCTTAAATCATGTTCTGATCCTCTCCATATTTTAGTTCTGCTAACTGCAAAAGTCAGGCATTTATTATGTAAATTCAGAGACGTGTTCAAATATAGCTAGTTACATAGCATAATTTTCCAGTTCTTAAAATTCCTCTAAATTAGGAAAAGCCTTCACACTTGAATTCTGACTGAATTAGCTGTTACAAAAAATGGAAGACAAAAATTACTTTCACATATGAATGCAACAGAAGAACAGACCCTGTCAATACTTTGTCGATAATACGCATGACAAATTAACAAGCTTCCAATAAATTAAATTTGAAACAGTTTGGCCTTGGCTTGGCAAACTGTCCAATATCTACGTTGGCACATGGCTGAGAAGTATTCTAGGGTCAGAAAGTTCTTGGCAGCAGGGCCTGCATTCACAGGCAAAATGCAAGAAATCACAACAGTGTTGACGCCACAAATGTCAGGTTCATCAGAACAACACCACACCCATTGGTAGCAGAGTATTGCTCATGGCTAGAAATAAGTACTGAGAAAGCCCTTTATCACACTTGCAAAAAAAAAAAAAGACAGTGTATTGTGAGAGCCATACACAATGACTAAGATCCAGCCTGCAGAACTCTAACCACACCTACAAGAAGCTCAGAAGAGCTACAAGATCTGCACCCAGGACAGCATGTCCAAATATTTTGTAGTCTGAAAGATTCTCCTAGCTGTAAGACCATCTGACATTGTCAGCTGGGAAGTTATTTGTTATAATACCACCAACTTTACAGTTACTTTTTCCACTGGCTTAAGTACATCACCATAAGAGCATCAAGGCCTTTTTCAGAACAAAAGCCTCCTCAGGGCTCCTCAGGATCATATTCTTACTGCTCCTTTAAAGTTGGCCAAATCAAAGGAGCAGCTCCAGACACACCGTCCTGTTACAGACTAGCTTTGCTCAACATGTTGTAACCAGAGACTGAAAAAAACCTTTGTTCACTGATTATTTTGGTTTTTCACATCCTCAAAAGTGCCTGTGAGTAACACACTTATACCTTTGGGATGAGTCAGTGAACACAAATTCCTGATTCCTTTTTCAGGCTCTGCCACAGACTCATACTGAGACTTTTGGAAATACATGTCATGTGCTTCAGCCTACTGTATATAAAATTGTAAGACACAAATGCAAAGCACAATGAGCTCCCTGACAGAAAGATGACAGACAAATTATTCATTTACTTAATATTCTCGTACTTCACTGCTTATTTTTAGATAAATTGCTCATTTCACTGTCACACACACACAAAAAAAGTCTTCATACCAGTGAACACTAGAAATCTAAATAAGTCACAATACAGGAATGAAACAGGTTCATTTGTCACACACAACTACAGAATTGTGTCTTATTTGACTATGAGACCTTTGTAACCGTGATAAGATGTACATGTAAGAGTAAATAAGAGGAGCCAAAAGTGACAAAAATCCCAAGGAAATATTTATTCACACAGAACTCCCCTGTTATCAAGGAAGAGTAAAGACAAATAGGCTCTAATAAACCTAATTGTAACCTCGAGATACAGATTAATTTACCTTCAACGCTGTGCAAGTGCAACATGAGTTTTCCCAGGAGCAACCGAAAGAAACTTCTTTTGGAATGCCCACTCAAGCGCGTTGGTAACCAACCGCTCAGGACACCCTGGAATGCGGCAACGGCGCTTCCAGAGGAACGCCTGACGTTACAAAGCGCTCCCAGCAGAGGGCACACGGCCCCCATCCCGCTCGCTGCCCTGGGAAGCGGCGCTCCTCCGAACCCCTGGGAAACTGGAACTGGAAAGCTGGACTGTCCTTTGGCTGCAGCAGAAAACCTGGGAGCGGTGGGCGCTTTCAAAGGGCTGTGCATAAGCTGTTTAAATTTCTATAGAGTTCTGAGCTTGAACACTCATTTCTATTAAAAAAAAAAAAAAAGGACGGTGCTCAAAATACCTATTTTCCTAAATTGCAAAAAGGGGGCTCTGTAGAAGACTGAAGATAAATCACAAAATGCAGTCTGATTTAGTAAAAATAAAAGCAGTGCACAGAAATTAAAGCTATGCACTGATATTCTAGGCTTAGCAACAGGAAAGTATTTTGAATAGTCTCAAGGACACATATGGACGAGTGATAGGAATAACAAAAAACAATGGGAAATAAAGCCAGAATATCAGGAAACACATCCCAGTAGTGTGCTCCTCTCTTCAGATTAAGCCCCATCACTAGAGCCTTTCAAAGCTAGAGTATAGAGAAATACCCATTACAGGAAACATACCTGCATTAAACAGGGGGCAAAACCAGGTGGAAAGGGTAATTTTCTGTTCTCTCATTTCAAGTCTAATGTAAAGAGAAGCACGTGTAACAGTTAAAATTACTCACATAAAAATATCATCCACCCACAGATTTCAATGTCACAGAACAAACTCATTTTGGGTGGCACCCCTGCCCATGGTGGGGGGTTGGACATAGATGATCTTTAAGGTCCCTTCCAACCCAAACCATTCTACGATTACAAGTGCTTTATACCACAAGGAGTTAATAATAGGCTGGAGAAGGAACAATTTTCCTCTGGCTTGAGTCAACACACTTGCATTATTCATCACATTTGTGAAGGAATATGAATCCCATCAAATAATTAGATGGTGTGTTAACCTTCCTGGTTTGCAGCAGCCTGTGACTGACAAGTAGAAGGGTTCTCCAAGAACAATTTCCTGTGCTGTCGCTCCTTTCTGCCTGGGCTCTTGATGAAGGGTGCATTTTGTGTGTTTGTATAGGGAATCCCTGTGGAGCTTTTGTTGAGCTTTAGGTCAAAACCCTCTGAATTTAACTTTAAATTGGGGAGCTATTAAATGCCATATTTGTTCCAGTATATATTACCAGTACTATAATACTGGTCCTCTTCTATTACTGTAATTAAAATTACATTAGTTTGGATTAGAGTAAGTTGTGAAGGTGAAATATCAAATTGCAGCAAAGTACACTAAAAGAAGTCACTACCTACTACTGTACTCAAAGTTCACTACTAAGAAGTCTAAGTAGTTATAGGAGAATTTAAATGGCATTTTAACTTAGATTTTCTCAGACCTTCTGCTTCAAAGGTTAGTGTGGTTTTCTTCTGCCTTAATTCCTCCCAGCACAGACTACCCTGATCATCAGCCAGGCTGATGGTCAAGTTCAAAGTATTTGTAGTAGAAAAAAAAAACCCACAACAAACCAGAGGTCCTGTCTGCTGTTGTTCTGAAATTTGTGATCTAAAAATCATAGGATTTGTAAGAATTTACAAATTGTCTGAACTGACAGACTCTGAGAACTCTCAAAATTTTTTATGGGCTTTAAGGTTTCTAAGTAAGTCAAGGAAACTACAAAGCAGACTGAGGCTAAATGAATCCTTAAATTCTGCTGACGAATAGGATGTCATGAATCACCAGTGGAAAAAGCTGGTAGAACCTCATAACATAAATTAGTTCAGGAAGTTTTGATCTAATTCAGTCAAGAATTGATGAGGGAATTTAGGTCAAACAAGGCAACTGCAATTGTTTGTCATAGCTTTAAAGACTGTTAATTTCTAGGGGGCCTTACATGTGCCACTTTGTTTTCTTCAGAACTTCCAATTCACTGTGATGAGCCCATCGCAGAATGCAGCTGCATTTTCAGCATGTTCTTTATTCAGGGGCTCACACAAGTTGAAACCCATCCTAGAAGCAGCAGGCTTGCTAGGGGATTTTCAAACTGTTTACCAAACTAAAGTAAAAACACTGATTGAAGGATAGGTAATGCAGCATAGTTGATTACTTTCAGTTAATGTATGGAGAAGTGCAGCTAAAAAGAGTCAAAAGCAGAAGAAATGAAAGGCAGTGAATAGTTCTACAACGAAGTATATTCAGTGTCAGTGTATATATACACTGTCAATGGAGGAATGTATGTACATTTAGAGAAATAAACAATGGAAACAATGACACTGGAGTGAGTGTGTAGTGATGCTCCCTACCCAGCTGGCATGACTCTAGATTTTTTTGGTACCGTCAAAGGCAGAATCAAGCTCATTTACTTGGTAATTAGCAACACATGACAGCGGAGCATGAGCCAGAGAACAGCTATGCCTTGCTGCTTTGGGATGTTTCTGAAGAAGCAGCTGAGACAACTGAGTTCCTTCTCCAAAGCTGCCCCGAGAAGCACTAACTGTGTGTCAGAACTAAGTAAACCAGCGAGCAGGGCAAGAGCTGCACCCCTTTCCCCGTGCTGCCCCTTGTCCAGGTGGTGCTCTGTCACAGGCTGAACTCCATGATCCCAGAGATCTTTTCCAACCTAACTGATACAGGGATTCTTGAAGAGCCGGAGGCTGCCCTAACACACAGCAATCCTCCAAATCGCCAGAATGAAGGATCACACAGCAGCTTGTCAAGCCTGGGTGTAGCGGGGTGGCTTTTTAATGAAAATGGAAACAGCCTGCTCGCAGCTCCCAAGCTCTGCGGGGGACAGCTCGGGGAGCATCTATGACAGCACTTCGGCTCGGGAGAAGCGCCCCGAGAGGCAGTGCAGCTCGGCCCAAACACTTGGAAGTGTACTACTTTCATCAGGGAACGTGTCCCTCGCACTTGGCAGGAGGACAGCCCCGGTGAGCCTTTCCAGGGCCGGCTCCGTCAAGGGCCACCCCGGTCCCCGCCCTCTCACAGGCTCCCCCGGGCCGCCCTGTCCCCGCCTGCCCGGCTCCTGCCCACAGTCAAGATGGCGGCGCGGGGAACGCGGCGGTGCGCAGCCGCCCTGCCCTGCCGCGCGCGCCTCGGTGGTTGCCGGCGGGCGCGGCCACGTGACGCGTTCAAGCGCGCGCAGCGCG
>VXAY01002817.1:188422-203001 GCA_013399855.1 Oxyruncus cristatus | reverse complement strand
CGGGGTCGGCAGCGCGGGGGGCGGGAGGCGGCCCGGGCGGCCGGGCAGGGTGACGCGCAGCCTCTGCGGTGCGGGGATGGACCCACGGTGCGTGGGGCGCGGCGGGAGGGGCTCGGTCCGCGCACCGCGGGTGTCGGGCACGCCGCGGCCTCGCTGTCCAGCCCCGCCGAGGGAATCCTCGCCCGGCACCGGGGCTGCTCAGCTGGTGCATGGGGCTCTTGGGGCTCCGGCCGCGGGGACCCGACACACCACAGACACCCAGCAACGCTCTCTGGGCTGTCTCGTTAAAGTCTCGAGAAACTGCTCCTGCTTCGTTCGCCACGGTGATGAGGCCACCAGTGCCTTTCGAATATTCGAGTGATGTGCAGGGACCACTGCTGACCTTGCTACAGAAACTGAAGATGTCGAACAACATCTCGACATGTCAGTGAATTTGAAGGCTGACAAGCACACTATTCTCACAACCCAGATAGCCTTCCACAGGGTACATTTTATTAAAAAAAAAATAAAGCTGTACCATATGCATTAGAGGAAACAGTCACAAGTGACATAAAGATACCAGAATATAGAATGATCCTGTTGTTCTCCCGCTCCAGCTAATTCAGCTTTCTTTTCCCATAAAAGGCTTCGTCATTTATGGCTTGGGCCAGGCACTCATAGGATGGACCATCGACTCTCCTGCAGGCACTGAAGTGACTTCACAAACACTGGCTGTGAGCTGAGGTCCTCACACAGGTAGCACGTCTTCTCAGGTAAGGGCTCCATGTCCAGAGCACCCCAGTGCAGCTGTCCAGTGTAGATCTGGAGGGAAGAGTCTGGCCACTGGCATTACTATTACTGTAATTTACTAGGACTAAGTTCTCAACAAAAGCCTTATTTTCATTTTAGAGCATTAAGCAGTTAATTATGTTAACAAGCACAGTGACTTCAGGCTGCTTTCCCATAGCAACCACACTGAAAGTCCTTTCAGAGATTTCATTAGCAAAACAAACAAAAAATGGAAGCAGTGAAATTATGTCTGTAAAGTGTTACTTAGCCTTGAAAGTTTTCTTTTAGGCCAGCAAAGTTTGAGAAGGTAAATAGTTCAGTGGAGTGTAGCCATGGGTAGTTCTCTGTCCTGCAGATCTGGCTTTTGAGAAATTTCCTCTGAGGCTGTATGTCACAGGCTGCACTGAGAGGGCCTTATATCCCAGGGAAACACACTTCCCCAAGCACAGACACACTGAGCAGCATAAGACATGCTTTGTGCTTTCTCGGAACACGTTTCCAGAGAGCATAGTGAACCATCCCTGTCCTATTACTCACTCACTTAAGAATAATCACTGACACTTGGGCTAAATGAACCTTCTCAAGGTGTTTTAATCAATCCCTCTGCCAGATCAGATTTACCTAAACTTTCTCTAACCTGTTCTGAGAAATATCCAAGGCATATAATACCCATCTCCTTCCACTTGCAGAAACCTCTAGTCATTGGTAGGCAAATTAATGATCTCATAAAAATTGATATACATCCAAATGGCAGCTCCTCTTAGCTCAGAAACATTTTCCTAAATTGCTCTCCTCAAGTCTGTCTTGTTAATATAAAGTCCAAGGCACAATCAGTCATTCCCATCCCATCACATCGACTATTTGAGAATCATTACTGAAGCTTGAGTTGAAAGAGCCATCCAAAATGATCTAGCTGTATGCAAACATTTCAGATTTTCACCCTTTTCTTTTTGAGGAAGGTAGATTTGTACGAATTGTAAGCCAACTTTTCTTGAATATAGCGTAAGTAGTTATTTTATACAGCAGAAGGATAATGGTACTTTTAGAAAGAGATATTATTCCTACATCTGTTTTACAAAAAAAAAACCCCTACATTTGACAGTAACGTTAGGAAGGAGAATGCAAAAGTGATGGGGATTGCTAGGTTCTCGAGATTTGACAGTAGCCTGGGAAACTCTGTTCAGCTGCTGGTCAAAGTACCTAGCACAGAAAATGAATAATTTTCCCATTCACATTTTGAAAACTGATACCACTTCTCTCTGCCTGAGGTGAGGAAATACATATGCCAGGCAATGTTATGTGGATCAAGTAAGCAGTCCTGGTATTTAAAACCAAGCCTGTCTTAATGAGATGACATACAGTGCTCCACTGCTCATTCTTTAATAGTAAACCCCAGTGTTTGAAGACTGTCAGAAAAATAACAGGGATTTCCAAGACCTGAAGGTCTCTTATTCTGACAGTGCAAAACTGTGAGGCTGTAGCTGTGAATAGAGCAATAGAAGTATCATTTCTTTATTGTACACTTTTAAAAATAGATTCAATGCAACATATTACACAGAGTCCACATTATAACAACAAGAATTGCAGGACTTTCATAGATACATTTGAATCAGCTGACAACTACTGTAGTGATCTTAAAATCCACATTGCAATTACAGCTGGAAGTTTAAAAGTATGGTAACATCTTTTCAGGAAGGTTGAGCTCTCAGGAGACTGATTTCTCCTACCTTTGGGTTTTAGATCAATTTGTATATTGTAAATCACTCCCACACAAACTGGGCACATAGGATAAGCTCTTCTAGTGAATCTCCCCCTTAACTATTGCAGGTCACCACTAGAAAAAGTGTGGCATTTGAAGGTATAATGCATAAGGTGTTTTGGTGTCCCAGCTTATGTAATTCTAAACTTGTCTGAGTGCCGTAGGGTGGTTTTGTTTATATCCTGCTGGCTCTGAAAGTCTCGGGAAACGCCAAGCCTTTTTTGATTGCCATGGGAACATGGGAAGTGTCTGTCAGCAGCCACACAACTGCTCCACGAGTTTTCTGTCAAACAGACCTAGTCATGTCCTAATGTGGTTGAAATGAGGGAGCTGCACTGCTGGGAGCATGTTGACCTTTGGAAGCTCTCTGACCAATGACCACATCAGTTTCTCTGTATGCAGGGCTGGTTCTTCCTCAGAAGAACTCAGTGCTTATACCAGGAGCTTGTCCACCCAACAGCTTTGTAGATCCCAGCGGGAAGGAATGGTTAAGGAACAGCTTTTCTCCATCCAATTTAGTCCAGTACTGATAGCTGAAGGAGGGCTGTGGGCAGCCCCTTTCTGCCATGGCTTCTGTAGGAGCTCTGTGATTCTTAGAACTCCCCTGAGTTTTGGGTTATCAAGTGCCCCTTGTTGTAGCTGCATTAACTGTAGAATGGCTCATTTACCAAGCACAACAACAGGCTCCTGTTTGGGCAGGATTCCGCTGGCAGTCTGTGCCTGACCTGGAGACCTTTGATATTTTGGCTGGCAGACTAGTCATCTGTGCCCTGCTTGGTATTTCCCTGTAAAATATGCTCTAGGTTGTCCTTTCTTTAGGAGACATTACTCTTCCTCCCACTTGTTCCTGAGTCAAGTCCAAGCATTGCTGCAAATGCTTTTAGCTGGAAGGTCCACCCCTTTCTGTACTGAGAGTGCAAATCCACTACCCATTGCTTCCTCACCGGACAACACAGGGTTGCAGCTTAGAGCAGCTTGTCCCTGAGCTCCTGCAGCTGGAGGAGCATTTCCAGCTTTGCTTCCCAGAGGTGACATTTTAAATATACAGTACAGCTGAATACCTACAGCTTCAACACAATCAGGAGAGGCCCAAGGCTGCTTTGGGCTGGTATTTCCAGTGGATCCTCATACTGCTGCTTTTTATGGATGTTTTTGCCTGCTGTTACCGAGAGATGACAAGACATTGGAGGCGTTTGTGAATTGTTCTGATCAGAAGATCACACTTGCCTATACCATACCTGCATTTTGATCTCTATATTTTGATCTACTTCTTGCCTTTAAAATTACATGGAGTCTTCTTTTTCCTTCTCTTCTTTAGAGAAAAAGGTTTAGAGAGACATGGAGCTTGAAAGAATCATTCGAGACACACTGACATGCTTCATCCAGTCCCACATCCCTGCAGCAGATCTCAGGTATGTTGAGACAGACAGATCCAATATCATTGTTCTAGCTTGAACTCTGCATTAATTGTCCCTCTGCGCATTATATTGAACTCTGTAGCTTTCCCATACTTTTTGTTGCTTTTCTTTAAGCCAGATCCAGGATGCAGGTAATTTGCACAGGCTCTGAGAGGAATGCTTGAACAGCTCTAGTTTAGCATTGCAATCTAGCAATGTCATTTCTTTGATGACCAAGATGATTAATTTCCTGTCCAATAATACCCATTAGAATATGGAATTTCCTTCATTCCACAGCGCTTCCAAAGGGCTTTCTGAGCAGAATAATGCTATGTCAGGGCTCTCCTGTTTTGAACTCTGCCTGCATGCAGAGATGCAGCTGCCTAAAGGCTAGAACACAGCAGCTGGTTTTGCAGCTGGTGCCAGTAGTGACAGAAGTGTGGAGAGCAGCAAGCAGAGAACAGTGCATCCCGCAGAAAGTGTAGCTTGACAGAATATGATGACCTCACCTGAAACTCCAGTCAGCATAGTCAGTCAGTCAGTCAGTCAAGGGTTTAAGCACTTGGAATATTTTGGTTAGCTCAGCTGAAGCACCTACAGGAGCCTCTGGGCAGACTGGGGCTTTCATTCAGTGCTGCCCAGGAGGCAGGACTGCATGCAGTATTTTATCTGTTAATGGTTCCCACTCAACCACTGGCCACCTGCTACCTGACTTTACTGGTGGTATGTGCCTGTAAGATACACTTCACATAGGTCCTTCTGCTGCCATATTAAACTCACACGAGGTTCTGGGGAATGGGGATGTTGACAGAAATAAAACTGGGCCTTCTGACCCTGCTGCCATGTCTTGTCTTCTCTCTGTCTCTAGTGGGATGGATGATGTTTTCTTCTCTTATATCACGGGTGTCCTGGAAGAGCTGGGCTCACCAGAGTCCTCTGAGGAGATTTTTGACATGGACACCTTTGTGGAAATGATGGAGGCATATATCCCTGGATTTGCAGGAATCCACAGGTATGTAATTGTTGCTGCTTTTTATGTGCATGCCATGCGCTCGGGGTCTGAACCCAGGCCCCTCAATACCATAATTTCTTTTGTTATACCCAGTTGAAGATATATTAATACCAAACCTGTGCAATTAAGTCAGTCTTTGCCTGAATACATAGATGCTAATCCCAGTATAGTTTGCAAGTAGGTCCTTGGCCATCTGAAATACCAGTTGATTTTATTGGGCTTCCCATCAAGCCTTGTCTTTCTATAAAAAGGTCACCAAGTAGGATAGGCTAGTGCTTTTATTCCTCACATTAATAATACAGCTTCTGTCTCCTGCAGTGGGGATGTCTGTGAAATGATGTTCTCCCTCTCAGAAAGGCTTGGCGAAGCTCGCAACAAAGGTGAGTTACAGAAATTATTTCAGCACAAGAAGGTATTTTCTGTACATGTTTTCAGCCTTCATATTTGGAGTTGAGCAATGTCACAGGATAAAATACAATCTTGTTTGCCACAGTTAAGATCTCATAAGGTAGCCTGAATTGATTGATAGGGGTTTTTTTCAGTGTTCAGTCAGGTTTTTGATATCAACACATGGAGTCATATGGAATACTGTCCAAGACATACTGGAGTGAAAAACACATGATCAATTCTCCAAATACCTCTGTTAAGATCAAACCCAGAGTAACAAGGAAGAAACAGCAGACACAGAGCTGCTTGTTGAAATTCTGCTGTAGGTTAATTCTGAAAGTGAGGATTTTTGCCTGCCTCTGATACCCATCTGCCTAAGTGGCACTACCACTGAGCAGCCTTCATCAGGTGCATCATCAGACAGAGTATCCAGGTGAATACATGAATCACATCTAGCCTTAGCATCCTCAAAGCTCACTTCCCATTCATCCAGGGACCCTGGCACAGATGCAAAAGGTGCTCTGTCCTGCACTAGACTACACTATGCCAATGGCCCTTTCTAACCTCAGCATTCACGGATCAGCTGGACTGCTCTATCAATCAGCCCCACAGGTTCTTCCCACTAAAGAACAGACAGGTTGAAGTGCCTGGATATTAAACCTTCCAGGACATACAAATCTGGGGTTTGCTTGTCTAGTAACATCTTTGCTGTCTTGCCAGAAGGCTACACAGTGTAGACCAGACAGTCCTGTCTTTTATCTTACTTGCTGCTTTCTTGAACTTGACAAAATCTACTGCTCTGCTCTGGTATCCTGCATCCTACGCTTTGAGGATCCTGATGTAGCCAGAGCGAGGAAGGAAAGCACTGTTCCAGTCTTAGATAGGACAGAGAAAAGGTGAAATGATTCTTCTTGCAGTGACAAAAAAACAGCCTGTAAAAAAGAGATGCATCAGAGTAACCTGATCACAGAATCTGCTGGCTTGCATGTAGTCTGGGGACTACCACAGTATATTCCAAAGTTTAAAATCAAAACCACACCTTATTTCAAAGATAGAGCAAACACCAGGGAATTCTTAGAAATGTGAGAAAAATATCTTAAGTATCCATGACCAAAGCACTAGACAACCAAGAATGGAAAGGTAGAATTGAATTTGCAAGCAGCCCATGCCGTGTACAGCCTGGAAATGCAGAAGTTGGGCACTCCAGCACATGCTAGCACTGCCTTCCTGCAGGTCAGTGTGAGCAGAGCTGCAGCTGTCCCAGCTGAGGGCAGAAGAGTAGTACTTCCAAGTCTTGTCACTTAAGAGATTTGCTTTGGCATATGATGCACTAGCAATCTAATGCCAACAGAAAGCACAAAGCTCTACCCTTAGTGGGACTGTACCTCAGGAGATATCACTGTGTCTTTAAGAAAAACCTGGCCAAAAGGCTGTGGAAAGCAGGAGTGAAGCACCCTCTGAAGACCTCACCACGGGCCAGGAGCCTGGAGCTGGAGCCTGCAACGGGGAAAGGCTGTGCACTGTAACAGACGGAGCCAGGGCCCAGGTATGAGTACCCTGCAGAGGAGCAGGAATACTGGGGACAGTCACAGAGCACTAGGCTACCAGCACCACTTGAGGGTATTTTCCAGCTCTGGAAGGAACCACAGCATAGGCTGTGACACAGCATCACTGTGTCTGTGATCTCCTGATTGTATGGCCTGAACAAGACTGTGTCAGAAAATTATGTGCTGACAGAAGACTATGAGCCAGAGCAATGGCACTGAGAGCCTGTCCCAGTGCCCTCAGAGATCCCACAGCACTGCAGCACCTGCCATATATACCCCACCTCCCTCCCCTATGCTCTGTTTGCTCTTTCTCCAGTACTGATCTATTTCTGCTCTGCAGCATAATCATTCTGTATCCACAGCCTTCTAGCAAATGCTGCTATGGTGATTCCTTCTGCTGTAGCCTCAGGTCAGTGTTTAGCAGCCCCTTCCCTTTCTGATCAAAGCACGCACAACTTCACAAGGTGTGCAGGGGTTCAGGCATTTGCACCACAGTGTCCAGAAAACTAGCTCCTAAGGAGACGCATAGCATGGTCACACAGATGAGTCAGTTCACAGCAGCCCTACTTGAAAGTAAGCTGAAACATAGAGGGAGGAGATTAAGGAACAGTAATGGTTTGTCTTTCCAAGGATACAGTTTCCTGTTAGCTTCAGGAATTTAGCAACATTTTTAAGGAGAGCCTTCAGCAAAAGGCAAGCTCAGTTTCCCGACAATGAAAAACCAGAGGCCCTAGCCATCTCCTCACTGCATCCTCAACTTACCGCTGTCTCTTGCTCCAACTAGGAAGGCAATGACTTGAAGGATGGGTTGGAACTGCTACTGGAGATGTTCCCAGCCTGTACCGTGAGCCAGGCAGAGAAGGCTCTCGCCATGGCCTTGGGGAACTTGGAGGAGGCAGTGCAGTTAATTGTGGAGGAGAAGGTGGAAATTGGCCCAGCGGGTGTGAGTGTGAAGGTACTGTACTCTGACCTGGGTGGCAGTGGGCCAAGGAGCAGAGCAGAGCTCAGGGACACATAGGCATCACAGCTGTCTGCTACAAGCAGAAGCTTTGACTGCACAATGAGCCAGGAGAATAACAGCCCCTCTCTCTCCCCTGGCTCTCTTAGTATTAGGCTGTGCCCACAACCAAGCCAGCAGCCCAGTGGAAGTGTGGCTAGCACCCCTTTCCCACAGGGGCTGGAGTGCTCCATCAGCAGCTGGGCTCACCAAGCTAGCAGGGGGAAACTGTATGCTCCATGTGTTGTGCTGTTCATACACTCACCTTGTCTCCTCCCAGGAACTGGCACGGCCCCGCAGAACGCCCAACCACGAGGAACTAAAACAGGTTATCCTACAGAAGTAAGTACCCAACAGCAAAGAACCCCTCATTTTGCAGGAGGACGTGGCAGTTTGGGGAACAATGTGGTCTATAAAGAACTTGGGCTGCAAGATGCTTAGTAAGGAGGCTGAGAAGCGGATTTGGGTATAGCTGAACACATCTAAGCACAAATACTATCATCATCTGGAGTGGGGAAAAAAAACAACAACAACAAAAAACCAAACAAACGAAAAAGAAACAAACCAAAAAACAACCACCAAAAACCCCAAACAGATTTGGTTTTTTTAGAGCTCTGGCACAGAAACAGGTTACCTGTACCAGCTGGGTCACAGCAATTGCTGTGTGTGAGGTTTCAGCCCCCTGCAGATACAGTGTAAATCACAGTACTGTTGGCTGAGGTCCTGGTTAAAGTTTCAAGGCACAAACATCATGCTGCAGCTCAGGTAACAAACACATGGTGATTTGTAGAACTACAGCAACTCATTCATACCTCTATCCTTGGAGACAGTCCAAACAAGGCTAAAGATATCTTTAAGGGGCTGCCTGTACAACAACACTGAGAAGATTAAATCTCACCTGCTGAAGGTGAAAATTCAGTGCATTTAAAGAAACCTCTCTGAAGTCCCTCTATGGGCTTCTTGGGAATGAAAGTATCTTTAGATTGGTTTACCTATATTTATTTCTAAAACCATTTAATTCTCAATAAGAGAACCCACACTGTGGTTTCATCGATCTGCTTTAAGATCTCAGCTTTCATGAGCAGGCAGCTTCCACACATCTATCCAGCTACATCTTTTCCACCACTTAACATTCTCCCCAGTGACAGAATACGCAGTCAATGGGCTAGGAAAGATAAAGCAAAGCAGAACAGCATCCAGGCAGAAGTAGCAATCTCTGTCCTTGCCCACCTCCTGTCCAGGCTCATGTCAGAGTGACAGGCGAGGGAACAAAAAAGCACCAGCTGCTTATGTTTCTGAGAACTTCAGTTTAATGATATTTTGGCAACATCCTGTACTTTAAACATCACTCAAGCACAGGTACAGAGAGCAGATCGCCATAGCTGAAGACACACATGAGCAACTATACTAACTACTGAGGGAGCAGTCATGGTCAGCTGTGCTAAACCAGCACCAAAATCTCAGGGTAGCAACTCATCAGTACAGCAAGCAAATGCTTGGACCCTGATGTTTCAGTCACATAGGAAATGAGGTGATGTTTTTATGAAGTTGCTTCCAGCACAGGCCTGTTTCACAGTCAAGTAGTAGATGGAGTGTGAAAGAAACATCGTCGTTCAGGGCAGAAGCAGACAGATTGGTCCTCTAATCTCACCTCTCTCCTTTGGCTGCCATCACTTGGACTGAGGAGGAGCAAAGCTGCCCTAATGGGAGAGCACACGTGACCTCAGCACCTCTCTCAGTTCTGCAGTGGCTATCAGCATTCTCAACCACCTGAGTTTTCAATACCTTTCACATATAGCCAAGGATGTTGCTCCAGGAGAATCCTGCTGGATTCTCACCTGAAGGATGACACTTCTTGCCCATTTCATCCAGAGCTCTTTGCTGCAGTCTAATCACATAGTACGCATTGGACAGTCCCAAAACAGCCAGGGGAAAAGGGACATACGCTGGGAGTAGCCCCAGGCAATGTACAGTGTTCACTAAATGTTTCTTGTGTTTCAGATACATGATGGTGGATAGTGCAGATGATCAGAAAACACATCGGCCAGCTCCACCCAAAGAGGTAAGCAGAGCAGTTCCACCAGCAGTTTGAACGTCCTTTGTTACAAGGTTTAAAAAAAAAATCAGGGTGCAAGTCCAAAAAGCAAGAGGGCAGCCAAAGGCAGGACCATTCACGGAACCTCTTACTCAAAGATCAGCTTAGCTAAGGTGCTGCAAGGTCTGTCAGTTCCTACCATTCCTGACTACCGTGGCTCTTGCTCCCCTTCATCAGACAACATCCTTTCCAATTTTGGCCAACATTCCCAGCACAGATGATGGTAATGCAGCCCACCCACCTACCTCCCAGAGTGCAGCTCTGCTTCTGTTTGCCCCCTCCCTTTCTCAAGCAGTGTGGCTGTCCATCCTCTTGGTGTTAATGTCTTTCCTCTCCAGGCTCCCAAAAAGTTGATCCGCTATATCGATAACCAGGTGGTGAGTACAAAAGGAGAGAGGTACAAAGACATCAAGAAGCCTGAGAGTGAAGAGATGAAAAGAACCTACATCAGTCTAAAACCAGCCAGGAAGTACAAGTTCCACTGACAACCAGGTTCTCCCGCTCTTCAGCCTTCCACCTCACTGGCCAGGCATGGCAGGATGGACTGTGGTGCTAGGAATGAGGGACTCCTCCACCTGCTGCTAACTTGAACTAACCTGGGAGCCAGGACACTGTTTTCAGCTTCCTCAACTAACCTGGTTGACATGGAGGAGACTTTTCTCCTTGTGTAGCTATCCCTCTGCCCCCAGGGGCACACTGCAATGGCTCTCTGGGGCCTGGGCATTCTCTGCTATTCCTTGCATGGGACATTTTTAGATCTGAGATGTGGCTTGTGCTTTTGCAGCAACCTTTTTAACACGTCTGTGTGCACTGTTGCTTTGAGTGCCAGTATTAATAAAGATGATGTGAGCTGGTGCATAGTTCTGCCAGAGCATGCACATGCTTTACAGACATGTCTCCAATTCCTCCTAGGGCCAAAGATAGAATCGGGGTCATCCTCTCTTCCTCTCATTACTCTCTTGCCTCACGTTCACCACAGGATGTAGCTGCTGTTTGATTAACTGCCTAGTGGATACAAGGGCTGAGGCTGAACTCCAGAGCTAGACTCTACCTGGCAACATAACCTGCAGCTCTCCACAAACTTCAGCTGACAGTAGAGCCAGTGCCCCATTTCTCACCACTATTGAGAGCCAAACTTCCAGCCATGCCACACAGAGCAAGATACAGTAGCAGGCCTGGGCACTACTAAAATGTTAAGTCAGAAGTTGGAAGAAACAAATGACAATGACCAACTACTTTCAGTGACAGCACAGCTAAGTTTGGTGCTTTTCTGTCAGTGAAACTGCAGTTAGGAGTGTGTTCCCCTTGAAAACATCTCCCACCTTGCCCCAGCCTAAACCAGCACCCTAGGCCTGGACTGACACACTGCCTGTGCTGGGGCCATTCCAGTCCTTTGGTGCCAGGCTGGCCAGTGGCCACAGGCTAGAGCTAGGCTTACTGCCCTCCTCCCAGAGCCCAGAGGGGCCTGCCCTCTCCCAAGAAGAAGGCTGGTAGCTGTTCTCCTTTCTGCTCTGGCTGGTCTGGTTTGTTCCACAGCTCTGCTGGTACACCCTGTACACCCACCCCAGGGAACAGTCCCCAGCACACACTCCCCTGCTCTCTGGACAGCTGCCGCTTAGAGATTTAAAATACAGCAAATAGTAAATCGTAACTATTAGCTGGCCTGGCCAAGGCCTGTTCAGCACCATGGTGTTCCTGCAAGTCACTCGCTCTCTCCACGCCACTGCAGAGGGAGTTACTTTCCCCAGAGGCAGCAGTGAAGCCTATTCATGAACACTCAGTGGCTACTAAACAGCCTCAGAGGAAAAAGTGAGCCCCACTCAGGCCAGCTTCACCAATGGGACCGACCTCTCCCTCTGCACGTCTCCACAGCAGCCAGTACCGGCATCCTTCCGGGATCCCAGCGTTGCGTCAGTCCCCCCCTCCCCGGCAGCAGCAGTTCTAGATCTGAAGGTTGATGAAAGGGGCGAAGCCAACCACGTCCTGCAGGAGAACAAGAGCCCTCTGCAGTGGAGGCTCCACATCCAGCTCCACCCCACGGCTTCGGAGGACGCTCAAGCTGGACTCAGCTACATTGTGGCAATGTTTGACCTTCAGCGAGCGCAGCTTGGGACAGTACTCAGCCAGGACCCTGCCAAGAAAGAGAGCACATGCAAGTTGCAAATCAGGATTCCTAAGTGCACCATTCACACTCTACTCCCCGCAGCGCAGCGCTCATGACTGTACCACACATGCACCGTGCTTTGGGAGCAGCACCCTGGCAGTCTGAGAGAAAGTCAAGGGACATGAACAGACCTACCCTCCATAATATGCGAGGAAATTCGCTGTCAATAGCACACAGTGTCTCTCCTGAAGGGCCTGCTAATGGCTTCTCTCCCAGACTGAGCTCTCACTGCTTTCAGCAGACATCTGACTTTCCTCTCTGGTTCTCTTCCTCTCCCTACCCCAGTCACCTGCCATGCCCACCCTGGCTCCCCACATTGCTCAATACCTGATGGAGTCATTCTTGACCCGCAGACACCCTGTGAGGTCCAAGTGCTCCAGCTCAGGACAGCACTTGGCAGTCTCCTCGACTGCCACGTCGCCCACGTTGGCATTGACAGCCAGCGACAGAGACTTGAGCCTGCTGCACTTCTGCACCAGGTAGCAGATGGCCTCGTCCTTCAGCTGGCGACAGGCTGTCAGGTCCACAGCCTCCAGGGCCTTGCAGTGGTCAGCCAGGCTGCGCAGGGCCAGGCTGTCCACCCAGTCGCACTGAGCCAGGGACAGCTGGCGCAGGTTGGGGCAGCTCAGCGAGATGGTCACCAGCGCATGGCGACTGAGCTGGACGCAGCCCTTCAGCTGGATCTGGTGGAGGTGATGGTTCTGCTCGATGACTGGGAGCAGCTCGCAGTCCGTCAGCCAGTCGGAGCAGTTCTGGAGTGCCAGCTGCTGCAGTACTTTGTTGTCTTTCAGCAGGTTAACAAAAGCAGCTCGAGGGATTGCAGGTCTGATCTGTGTGGGGAACCCAGGAAGAGTGAGGCACCTCCCCAGGGTTTCACATCAGCCTGGTCCTCACCAAATACCCTCTCCCTTCCTTTCTTCCACTGTGACAGTGGTGACCAAAGCCACCCCTTGTCCTCATCCTGGGGCAAACCCTACCATCAGTCTCCTCCCCTCATGCCAAGGCTACTGCCACAAGCTAAGGAGGATGCTCTGGCTTCTCCATCCCACATCATCACTCCTGCATTTATATACCTGTGGTGAGCTCCACATGTCTGCTCTCCAAAAATCTCTTTGCTAGACCACTCTGTGTCCTCACAGAAAAGCAGCTACTCCTGTCTTTCCCACTCCTAGGCAACATCTCCCTGAGCCAGCACAAGCTTTCCCTGATGACGAGGCACAGAGTTACCCCCATCAGACCCACCCTATTGCACAACCTCTGTGAGGACCAATAGGCTGTGCCTCTCCAGAGCTGGCTTGTGTTTCTGCCAGCCAGTGCCCCATAATGGCCTAGGTGGAATTTCCAGGCTTACTCCTTCCAGGGCCTCTTGCTAAAGACACTGGCATTGCTGGGCCCTGAATCATTGCCTCTCCTCCCTGAGCCCATCTGTCCAGTCTGACACGTGAGCCATTAACCCAAGCTCCTGAGCAGAAACTACCCTCCTTGCCAGGGGCTTCTTCTCCCCACACAGATGTTCCCCTGTTCCAAAGCAGTAGGACATCTGTGTCCTCCCCCAGCCTCAGAGCCATCCAATACCTGGCTTGAGTCAAAGCAGCGCATGTTGGCCAGGTACAGCTGGATGAGAGACTGGAATGACTTGCTGACCCTCTGCAGGCTCAGGAGCTGCTGCAGTGGCAGATGACAGAGAATATGTGGAAGCAAGATGTCTTCCCAGGGCAGGTCCAGGAGGCATCCCCTGGTGGGGGTCAAACTCATCCTCAGACACCAGAGAGCCAGGCTACTGCGGGAGCCGGGCTAGATCACCTCACACCTACTGCCAGGTGCCTCTAGGAGGAACAGCCAGAAAGAAAGACTCAGCGACGTTTCCCACAATCAGCCCACGGGGTAAAGTCCCTTGGCGAGCCATCAGCAGGGCATGTGCTTGCCACCTGCGTCACCTCCTCCCCAACCCGGGACGTTCACTGCTCAGGCATCCGAATCCACCTGCCCGCACTGCCCTCCAGGAGTCCTCGGGTGGGGCTTTCTACCAGCCGCCGAAGGAACCTCTATCCCTCAGCGAAGCAGCAGGATGCTGCTGCAGCATCACCGCACTGCTCGCGGGGTAGCTGTGCCCGGCTTTCACGTCTGAGCATCGCCCTACTCGGCAGCTAGTCTCCGGCATCCAGTGCCGGACCACTCGGGCGCCCTGCGAGGGGGAGAGACCACGTCTCCGCTCCTTCCCGCGGGGAGCAACAAGGCTCCGGGGTCCCGCTAGAGTGACCCCCGAGGCGCAGGCACTCGGCACCTCTGCGGCGATGAGGCCTCGGGCCGCGAGAGGAACCGGCAGAGGGGTCCCGGCAGCCCGGGGCCTCCCGAACTGCGGCTGGAGGCCGGTTAGACTCGGCCCCAGCAACACCCGCAGCTAGGGGAGTCTCACCCGCCGCCGTTCCTGCACCGCCGCCCCACGGGGCCCC